>MEHQ01002771.1:246732-259626 GCA_008828725.1 Saccharina japonica | reverse complement strand
GCCTGAACCGGACATGGCTATCCTTCGCAATCTCGCGACGCACTGCTGTACCCTGTACCGCTGTACCCCGTGCCCTATGCGACTGCTGTTGCTGCTGCTGCGGGCTGTGTGCTATGTGCTGGGTGCTGTGTACGTATCAGATGTCCATACATAACGGGGTTTCCATGTAGATATGTAGGCGTTATTGACTTAGGGGACGGGGAAAAAAAAAACGACCGAAAAAAACCGAGTCGGTTTTTCGGTTTCGTTTTTTTTTTCAAACCGAAAAACCGAAAAAAAAGTCGGTTTTCGGTCGGGAAAAACCGAAAAAAAACGACCGAAAAAACCGACTTTCGGTTATCGGTTCACAACACTGTTGCGCATTCTCTGATGGCTCTAGCACTTTTGTGACCACGGGCCGTGATCTTGCTAGATCAGACTATAGGGATTAGCAACTGAAACGAGTTTAATGTGAAGAAAAACAACAAAAACAACAAATGATATATGTTTTCGGGGTTCGAGTCTCACGTGGGTCGAACTTTTGAATTCATTTGCAAAAAAAAAAAAAAAAACGGAATCAACTGCTGAGAGCGCCTATTATACATAGTAGCGTGGGTAGGCACAATTCGATGCAAGTCGACGAGGGAAGAAATGGCTGGAATCTTCTCGCGATAAAAAATGCAAGGCAAGAACCGTAGTGGGGGAGGAGGGAGAGGAGCCTACTTTGTGACCCCGGATCTGAGTTACGACCAGGAAGGAGAGAGAAAGGAAGGGCGAAGATAATAAATGGGATTAAAAATATATATATACGTATATATATCCGTATACATATAATATGCCGGTCGCCCCGGTGGGCTAGCAGGTAACCACGAAGCCTGTAAGCGTCAAGAAAGCGAGTTCGAGCCCCGCCGAGTGCATGCTCTTGGGCACTTTTTCTCGCTAAAAATATCTTGACTAGCAGAAAGCGCGAGAGCGTGAGTTAGCAAAATTCGATGAAAATCGACGAGCGTTGGGAAGGCTGAACCCTCTGCGCGATAAAAAATCAAGGCAAGAACCGTAGTGGGGGAGGAGGGAGAGGAGCCTACTTTGTGACCCCGGATCTGAGTTACGACTAGGGAGGGAGAAAGACGGAAGTGCGAAGATAATAAATGGGATGGAAAAAAAAAAAAAAAAAATGGCAACGAGCAAAATGCCACAACGCTTCAATTTGTGAGTGTTAAACCCATTCAGAACTGAAAAAAACAACCCACACTAATTCCAAGTAGTTTGTACCCAAATATGTGGGACCAGTTCTTATGGGGTTACTATTAATACCAGTATTGTTTCGTTTTTTCGTTTTTATTTTTTGTTTTATTTTTCCTCGTATTTGTTCGTCACAGGAGTACGAGTAGTAGTAGTAGTAGTAGTAGTGGGATGTGCTCTTCCGTGTAACATTTACGTATATTTGGCCTGAATCTCGCTAATTTCTCTCTTTTGTTTTGTTTTGTTTTGCGACGCCTATCTATGATACGACACACAGCAGTCTCCTTTGTGTGGAATTATGATAATGGGGGGACATAGTAATAGTAATCAGGACCAAATGTGCTTCGTAAAAATACTGGAATATATAGGTTTTTGGTGTATGTGATGGGTCGTGACTACTATGGTCCCCCCGTAATAGTTTGTGACGATGGAACTTGTCTACTATACTCGTACACGCGTACCACTCTAGGGAACTGGCCAGGACGGACGCTGGTTCGCCGGGCTGGATGTAATGTGCTTGACAGAACCGCATGCAGGTCAAGACGACTACATCCAGCAGTAGGTGGAGGTGGTGGAGCTCCTGCTACTACTACTACTGCTACTGCTACTACTACTACTGCTGCTACTACTGCTACTGCTACTACTACTACTACTACTGCTGCTACTACTACTGCTACTACTACTGCTACTACTGCTACTACTGCTACTACTACTGCTACTACTACTGCTACTGCTACTACTACTACTGCTACTACTACTACTGCTGCTACTTCTACTACTACTACTACTACTACTACTACTGCTGCTACTACTACTGCTACTACTGCTACTGCTACTGCTACTATTGCTACTACTACTGCTGCTGCTGATGCTGCTACGTAGCATTCTCTACATCCGCTCATATGATACAATGTACATCATCCCCCTTATTCAACACCACGCTCAACCAACTCCTGTTGATCTGGCATTGTTCTTACGTCACCAACGTCTTACTTTGTTTTTAACCCCGAAGGAGGTGAAACAGGTAGGGGATAGGATTAGCAAAAAGTTTCTTTGTAATATATGGAAAGCAACGTAATGATCACCCCAGCTGTTGAAGGTATCTCTATTAGGAGTAGGAACGGTGCCCCGTCTCGAAATCGATGCGTGGTCAATGGTCAAATGACTAAGGCAAGCAACAAATGAGTACCCCCCCAACAGTTAATTCGAAGCTGTGTCATCCGTATGCAAGTCCGCCTAACAAGTGGTTCTTATTAATAGCAGGATGCAGCTCACCCTTAATAAGACTCGCCTAACACATCAAGGTGCCTAGCGTTTGGTGCAAGCAATGTCTGCCTGGTCGATGAAACCCCGACCTGCTCCGTGCAGGCATTGTAGGGGTGCGAGGGCCTATGCTCATATGGCTACGGCCATGCCTGATATGAGTACAGCCCCCTTCCCCCCCCCATCCCCCCTGCCTGGTCGGTAAAAACCCGGCGTGATTCGTCCCGGCATTGTAGGGATGCGAGGGTTTATGGCCATACGACTACGGCCATGCATGACATAAGTACACCCCCCCCGCGCGCCCATGAAGGGGGGGGGGCGTACTTTATATGCATGCATGGCCGTAGTCGTATTACCATAGGGGGGGGTGCCAATACCCCGTCTCGAAAGGGATGCGTGGTCAATGTTCAAATGACTAAGGCAAGCAACAAATGAGTACCCCCCGACGATTACGTGTGGTACGTGGCTTGCATTTTCGGCGGTCGGTCACAGCTGGCGGTCGAGTTAGATCCTTTGAGCGGAGTGGAGAACCTATACTCCGCACACAAGGGGAATTCTCGTATCACGCACCGGTAGCGTTTATGGTATAGCACCCACGAGGCAGTCACATAGTACTCCCATTGCTGTCTCTGGAAGTGGTCACACCGGAAAGTAAATGAACTCATTGGAGCTTGTCATCCATACCCAGGTCCGCCTCACAAGCGGTTCTTATTAGGATGCAGCTCACCCTTCATGCGACTCGCCGAACACCCCACGGGCGCTTCGCGCTTGGTGCTAGCAATGTCTGCCTGGTTGGTGAAAACCCGACATGCTCCGTTCCGGCATTGTAGGGATGCGAGGGTCTATGATCATACGACTAAAGGCCATGCATGAATATGAAGTACACCCCCCATACCCGTCCGGGCATTGTAGGGATGCGAGGGTCTATATGGTCATAAGACTACGGCCGTGCACGACATGAGTAGCCCCCCCCCCCCCCCCCCCCAAAGGGCGAGCCGGAATAAGGTGGGATGGCGTAGTCGAGAAAGTATGGAAGGATATAGGAAACCAAAAAGAGATGCTGGCTTAGAGAAATTTAGGGGGTACAAGACAGAAGTAAAATAATCTGGATAGAAGTAACGGAAAGGCTACCTCGTACGGTAGCACTACGAAAGAAGGTGGAAGGGGAAGAACACTTAGAGATACACGGGGGGTTGAGAGAAGGGGTAGGAATGAAAGAGTATCTGCACGGCCCAATGGACTTCGCGAAAAAGCTGAAACTGCGATTTCGTGTAGGGGACCTGGACCTGCCAGAAAGAAGGAGGTATACCAGTAGCCGGGAGGAGGAGGAAGTAGATGCACAGATGTGCCCATGTGGCAAAGCCATAGAGAGTAGAATTCACATAGTGGGAGAATGTGAAAGGTACAAGGAGGAAAGGGGTGTGTTAGAGGAGGAGATGATAAAAATAGATGAATGTGACATGGAGCAGTTTGGTACACTAGATGGTAGCGAGAAAACGATCGCTAGCTTAGGAGATAGATGGCGGCCACAGGCGGCGAAACAGGAAGGGGATAAGATTAGCAAAAAGTTTCTTTGTAATAGATGGAAACAACGCAATGAGCGCCCAAATGTTGGAGTGTCTCTATTAGGAGTAGGAACGGTGCTCCGTCTCGAAAGGGATGCGTGGTCAATGGTCAAATGACTAAGGTGAGCAACAAATGAGTACCCCCCCCCCTCCCCCCCATACCCCTTCCTATAATGTCCACGCCATCCAATTAGTTCCTTACTTCTGCCCCCCCCCCCCAGGAAAAAGGGGGGGGGGGTACGAAACATATTAACACCCCCCCCATGAGGTTACTCCGTTTCTTTCCCGCCGTACACCCTAACACTACGTACGTACCAGGTATATTCGATGCGCACAAATTGCGACGTACGCCTTTTCCATCAGCTATTTTACTTCCCCCTCTCCGAATTATATGCCACTCTGTATCGAAATATATGCACCGTTTTTATTTAATATCAATATTCAAAAGTTGCTTATATTTCGGGACAGAGGGGTACTGTATACTGACTGTATACCAGGGATATATCATGCCTACGCATACGTTATATTACAGAGTACCAGGTATAGATTATACTGGTGGTATATACAGTCTATACGACTTGTATGCGCAACACCATGGTATAATACAACATGCCATTCTTTATACACATGCTACATATATATGTAATACTGCTGTGTATGTGCGTACATACTCGCATGGTTTCTTCGTCTCCACATCTCCACCCCCCTCTCCATTCCTAAGCTTGTGCGATACTCGCATGTTTTTTTTTCGTCTCCAGCATCTCCACCTCCATGTCTCCATCTTAGAACTGCAGTCCCGTTATGGGGACAAAGCACTCTAATTCTAAGTAATTTGTCCCCAAAACGGGACTGCAGTTCTAAAAGGGTTAAGCTTGTAAAGTAAACTACATGCTGTACGTACGTAGCAAATGTTTTTTTTCAAGCTGCACATTCATATATATATATATATATATTGTATATATATTCATATTTTACAACGCCTTACCGCCCGACGGACTCCAGATTTGACCACCGGCAGCGGCGGCGGGTGGTGGAGCCTTCCCGTCTGTCACCTGCCAATAAATAATAATGTTAATACTTTGCTGAATGTGGAAACCATGGTCGTAGATACCCCTATCGTAGATCCCGAACACGCATGCGCGAGAGGTCAAGTCACCGGGCAGGCAATCCTGGGTCGCGAGCGGTGTCACCCGTCAAGATTGCTATAAAGAATCGCAGCACCTGGCCTTGTTGTATAGTATACCGGTATGTACGAGTACATATCATACGTACAGTAGTGGGTACCCCCGCAATGGCAGGTGTATACCGGTATCCAACAAAGGCATTTTTTTCTCTCTCTCTCTTCCTCCCTCTCCCTCTTAACCCTTATAGGACTGGAGTCCCGTTTTGGGGACAAATTACTTAGAATTAGAGTCGTTTGTCTAAGAGGGTTAACCCATTCAGAACTGAAAAACACTTATCCCACACTAATTCCAAGTATTTTCTCCCCAAATACATGGGACCAGTTCTTAAAAGGGGTGAAATCGTAACTCAGATCCGGGGTCACTTCGTAAACGCAAGTATATAGGCTCTTCTCATCTCCGTCCCCACTACCTACGGTATGATACGTGTCTTTGGCATTTTTATTATCGCGAAAATATTGTCGGCACTTTTCTTCCCTCGTCGACTCTCGTCAATGTTTGCCTATCATACCCACGCTATAATTGGCGCTCTCGACATTGAACCTGACTTTTATTGCTGCTTTTGCCGTACCCCGAGTTTAGGTCACACGTATACATGTGTCTTGAAGAAACTCGGGAATAAGGCCGGATCCGCCCTCAAAGCGGGAGAAATCCACCTGGACACTGTCGTATTGAATCTTAAATCGGCACGAGCGGATTCGGCTTGCCTTATGTCTTAACTTTTTTTGCCTTATCAGGCGCTGTTTGTGAGGAGTGATCGACGTCATAGCTGTAGTAGAATTTTATGACATACCTGGTGTAGTCTTGCGTCAAGGTCGACTACAGTACAGGACACCTAATAAGAAACAGGAAAATCGGTGCAGGCTGGGTTTCTTAACTTGATAGAGGGTGTTTTCTACACTAATATCAAGATAACGTCTCCTGGATTTATTGTTTTACTCTGAAACCCAGCCTGGGTTTCTTATCAGCCTGTTTCTTACTAGGTGTCCTGTACTGTAGGTGTAACTGCCAATTAATGTGGTATATGGAGAACAGTAGTTAGTTAGTGTTTACGCGCCAGCCATCACTACCGGCACTATATTAGCGGCAACCGGCACTAACTACTCAGCACACTGCCACACTGCTGATGGTGAATCCCCGTCTGTGCCGAGCGACCCCACACAGGCACTATAGCGGGCAGCCGGCAGTACCCCACCGGCACTATTTAGAGGGTCCACCACTACTACTGCTACTACTATTATTGTAGTAGGTTGTCCTTTCTGACCACTAAATGGTATGCGTGAGTTCGATTCTCGTCTATCGTCAACTTTTCCAGGTGAAAAACAAAAAAAAGTGGATTCCGCTACTATTTTGACCAGTAGTAGTAGTAGTAGTAGTAGTAGTAGTAGTAGTAGTAGTAGTAGCTCTTGGCGATGACGGTGGTGGTGAGTGATAGCCTCGGAGATCAATGCCACCGAGACCGGGTGTAACTCACAAAGGACAGCATCATACTGGTGCTACACATATTTTTTTGTTGGTTATGTACTCCACTCAAGCCAGCCTTTTGTTGGGGTCAGAATTGATAGAATCTACGAGTCTACTCTCCCCACTCCGTCAGCGCTGACTGGGTGGAGTAAGTCGGCTACATCCCTTCGCACCAACAATAACAGCATGTATGTGGCATATATATCATGTATGTGCTGCATGCATGCTTGTCAGATAGGATAGTCGTGCGACGTCGTAGCGTATATACATACTGCATACTCGCCGGATAGTGATCGACGTCATATCATACTGTAGCAAATACTTCGAAGCATGCATGCAGCGTATTTTGTCGGGTAGCCGTCAGCGTCATATAATATATACCTGGGTATATGTACTTCGTATATATAGCATATATATGCTACATATTTTGCTGCTTATGGCGGGGTGATACCGGTTAGTAATGAATACCAGGTGGTACCAGGTGCCAGGTAGCTGGTACGTGAGACACGCAAACCAAATACATATACATGCGAATACAAAGTGCAATAACCAGCTGAAAATATGCAAAATATGAAATATGCATGTGCCCCGACGGGTAAATAACCAAAAAACGATCGAGAAAACAACCGGGGGAAAAAAGGACGAAACAATACAATCGAGAGAAAAATATACAACAAGATACCTGGTATTACGGTATTATCCTTTGGGTGCTTCATTCACATGAGCGTAGCATCTCTGTGTCGTAGTTTTGTGACCACAGAAGAACTGATACCTTTTTAGGATGAAGAATCGGCACGGACACTGGGTGTGCTGGATGTCGACGGGTAGAAAGGAAGGTTTAAATGTGAAGAACACACACAGACACTCATTCATGTAAACTTTAAGATTATACTTCGAAGTATACATATTGATACAGAACACATACATACATACAAACGATTTTTTTTTTTTTTTTAGCCGTGAGATCGAGGATTTCGTCGAAAAAACCGAAAAAACTCATCTTTGTTTTATATTCGTACCCTTGGGCTTTCTGCGGTTGTTGAAGTAACTACTACGTACGGGAGTCAACGTATTCGCGTAAATGAAGCCGGAAACTATTTCGATGGGAGAGTTTCGATAATTCGGTACCGGTACGTCCATACATGTTTGTTTTCAGTTGAGCTTATATACCAACGTATCCGATAACATGGTTGGGGCACACTGTGTACAAGACAAAGGGATTAACGCTGACCACAATCCATGGTTGATTTTATTTTGGTCTGATCTGATTGGCTTACGTCAACCATTCTCCTGAATAAGTTGGTCAGCACCCCTCCCGCCACCCCCCCCCGCCCCCCACCCCATCAGCATGTGCGTAAATATACCAGGTACCAGGTATATGCGTCGTACTCTTTTTGCCCTCGTATACTACCGTACG
Source organism: Saccharina japonica (assembly GCA_008828725.1). Taxonomy (NCBI): domain Eukaryota; class Phaeophyceae; order Laminariales; family Laminariaceae; genus Saccharina; species Saccharina japonica. Next base: position 251,515 of record MEHQ01002771.1, on the reverse strand, counting down.
TCTTCTCCAGCTCCCGCGCTTTTGTAGCCTACTAGACTCAGGGCCACATAGCGGACGCTTTCCCCCCCCCCCCCCCAACCCCCAACTCCTGCTACGCTACGACTACTACCACTGCGATACCTACCTTCCTTTTATAATTCAGCATTTTATTTGCGTCGCTTGTCGACTCGCGTCGACTTTCGACGAATGCTACGATGATAGAGGTGCACCGTGATTTTTCTGCCTTATAAGGGTGGTCACTTGAGGAGCTCCATACCTCACCCGAAAACCGATTTTGCAAAAAAAAAAAAAAAAAGTGCTACCCGACCAACAATTCCAATAGCTAGGTATACTATGGAAAATATGGCAACACAATAATGAAAAAAACGACGAATTTGGGTTAAGGCGCCCCATCATTCAGAAACAAAATCAGCAAAAAGTGCTACCTCTATCGTAGCACGCGTCTTTCGTGCGTACGTGAGTACGCCATCATACGAGTATCATATATATATGTGTATGTATGCAATTATATGACATATCATATATAGACGCATTTTTTTTTGCAGCCAATTTTTCACACACACAAGAAAACCTATCTCTCGTAAAGCCTGCGTTTTATGTGTTATGCGTACGTATAGCATACAATCATAGATAGCCTTATTATTAATAGCAGTACGATGCTACCGACACTCGACAATTTCATCGCCCAGCTGGCGGCGAGCGTCGTGGTGGGAGGGGGGGGGGGGGGAGGAGGGGAACCCAGATGGCGAGGGAAAGGGGGTGGTGAAGGAAAACGCCTGCTGCTGCTGGTGCAAATCGTCTCGGGGGACTATTACACAGGTCGTCATTTCGCGGAGAGGGTGTCACGCTTCAAGCTCCAGCTTAAATATGTATAGGGGTTGTCAGGAAGCAAGGAGGAGCTGGGGTGGGGGGGGGGGGGCGTACTCATTTTTGGTTTGCCTTAGTCATTTGGCCATTGACCACGCATCCCTTTCGAGACGGAGCACGGGGGTAACATACCCATACCTATGGCGAGAGGATGGAGTCTAGACTAGCTAGTCTAGACGCGGCTCATGGCTCACTGGTGGCGTGGGGATGAACCCTCTAGACGCGGCTTTATGATTCTAAGAGTAATGAGAGGAAAAAAAGATGGAACGAGTGAGTTCAGCAGGTGGATGGAGGTATATCGATGTGAGTAAGCCGGAAGTACTTCTTCTGTAGGCACTACAGGCGCATGCCCGTACAGGCAGTATTGGAGTTACGCAGACTTCGTGCAATAAATACACGTAGTAACTCAGGCAGTGTATTTATTTTTGGGTTCCCCTGTTTTTCTTCTTCTTCTTCTTCTTCTGGCTCCCTTGGTTTTCTCCTTCTTCTTCTGGTTCCCTTGGTTTTCTTCTTCTTCTTCTTCCTCCTCCTCCTCTTCTTCTTCTTCTTCTTCTTCTTCCTCTTCTTGTTCTTTTATGTTTTCTTTCTGTGAATCGTAGAACGTTATGAAATAAACCATCGACGTTGAAGCCTCATTCATGCTCATGCTTGCACATCGATTTTTTTCGGGATGGCAAGCATAATAATGCGATTCGATAAGAAGAAGAACAAGCAAGTGTCGCTGCATATTGACTCCGAAGTTTTGCAACATAAAACACTTACGTAGTATTACAGAGGGCCATAGCAAAACATATACATATAGATAGAGTAATATTCAGAACCAACGATGGACCCCAAAACATACCAGTCACAACATTTCCCCCTGTTTTTTCAAGCCAAATTTGGTTCTAATTACTACGATTACGGGGTGGGCTAATGTAGTAAATAGGACCTACGATACACACTAAAACCTATACATTTAACTACTTTTACTAAAAATAGTTGGTCCTATTTACTACAGGTCCCCCGTGAAACTGTTTGTGGTCCCTTCGCCCGTCGTAGATATAGAGTGCGGAAGAGAGCAACAAGACTTACGCGTAAAAACTTCGTGCAATAATACTGCTTTCGGGAATGTTATGAATGATCAATGTTGAAGCTCATCATGCTGCACATTGTCGGACGGCAAAGATCATAATAATAATATGATGCTTTCACGTTTGTTCTCCCTCTTCGGGTTCCTTGTTCTCCTTTTCTGGCTTAGTTCGGGTTGTTCGAGTGTGATCGACGTTGAAGTTCACCATGCCGCACACCCTCTCAAAATGGCAAACACGACGGTACGGTACATATATATATATATGATATGTGCCAGGTACCACACCGGCAGGTTGAATAGCCCCCTTCGTATGCAGACATCATCAGAGATCTACGAGTAGCGGGGGTTATATTGCCCGCCAGGCCAAAATGGTACGTCCAAATTATTACCGCATGGTTGACAGAATATCACTCTGTCCCAATAAATAAGGACCGTTTTGATGAAATATTACTGTACAAACGGTACTTATTTTTAGGGACGGAGTGGTGTATCACTAAGAAGGATAGTACGTGATAAGCCGCAGGCCGAGTGGGACATACGGGTTATCATACGTATCGCCTGTCAGGTTTACCTACCAGGTATTGAGCAAGGTTTTCGGTGTGTGACAATCGTGTAGACCATCTGGCAGTGGTCGTCACAGGACGGAGAACGAGACTCCAGCATACTATGGGCTTGTTCGTTGTGGTTTTGCCGGAACGAAGAGACGAGGCCAACGAGAGAAAAATTGAACACGCCCACCCGTCCTCCCGCTGGCCCGCTCGTCGAGAATCTCATAATAAGTAGACGCAAGCGGGGAATGGAAAAGTCGGCGCCGCAAGCGGAGAATGGAAGGAAGTTGGCGCTAAGAGGAATGGAAAGTTGGCACAAGAGGAAAGGATGCTGAATATACATATATGTTCAGAAGTCTCTTGCTATATACATAATACAGGTGGAATAGTGTGGATTGTGCGGTCGGATACCGCAAGGTTTCTTTATAGGTACTTAGGGTATGTATGTTGACCAAACCGGTCTTGCTTTGCATTGCGTGTAGATGGCGATGTGAATGGTTGGATCCAGAGATCATCATCATCATCATCAGACCGACAGTCAGTGAGATGGTCGTTCAGAACCTCGCGTCCGGCTTGGCGACAGCATCGAGATATCGAATAATGCCAATAGTAGCAGAAGAGGCGGGAGCAGGAGGAGGAGCAAAACAATCGGTGTGGCATTCGATGTTACGTTATTCAGCTGGAAATATTGGGCACAGAAGGGAAATTCAGTTAGACTTACTACTACGGCGGACCATAGTAAATAGGACCTAATATTGTTAGTAAAAGTAGGTAAATATGTAGATTTTTGTGTATACCGTAGGTTCTATATACTACGGCCTCCCGAAATACTGCAGTGGTTTATCTTCTCAAAATTTTGGATTTCCTCTTTTGGTTTCGTTTCCCCCCTCTTCTTGTGGTTTTCTTCTAAAAACAATATTTCTGAGAATGTTTGTGATAGGTGATCGACGTTGAAGTTCAGAGGATACTGCACGTTGTCGGAAGTCAAAACTTCCAACAACAACAACAACAACAACAAACACATTTTGACTCTTCCTTTTTTTTGGAAAGACGCGTTTGTCTCGGGGAAAGCATCGAATAGGAATTTTCAAAACATACAACAACAACAACAACAACAACAAAAAATTGACTCTTCCTTTCTTTTGGAAATACGTGTTTGTCTCAGGGAAAGCATCGAATTAATTCGATGAGGGGTTTTCCCCCCTATGACATACGAATCCCGGGCAAATCTGACAGTCGAGTCCCAGCCTGGGCGAGGACCCAATGTGGCAATTAAAATACGGTTTCTCAACCCCCCGGGCAGCTTGTTCTTGTTGTTGTGCGACACTGCTTGCAGGAATAACAAGCTGGCACTTTTTTGTTGTTGGTCGGATTGGAGGACTGGACTGGACTGGACTGGACCCCCGTTTCGAGTCACAAATTACTTGAAATTAGACGGACATACTTCGTATATTCTTAGTCTTGCCATCGGACACTACTACTGTGTAGCACGATGAGAGGTTCAACATTGATAACTCCTAAACAAGCACTCCGAAAGTATCGTAGAAAACCACGGACACTGAAAAAAAAAAGGAGAACCTACTACTACTGCTGTTGTTGTATGCGCAAAGTCTCTAACTCGGTTTTGTGTACAGTTAGTACGGTTGGTTACGTTGATGCCAGGGCTACACGTTAAATCGAGGCAGTATCGGTAGATGTCACGATCATCGTGTATGTGCGAGTGAAGAAAAGCGGAACAAGAGCATTCACCAGCAGCAGGAGGAGGAGGAGGAGGAGGAGGGAGTAGATGGAGGAGGAATATAGCTCGATGTTAATCCGGAAGTAGATTGGTGATATATTGGAGTTAGACATAGTGTAGAAACATACCTATATAGTAGGTGTATTCTTTTTTTTTCGGGGGGGGGGGGGGGGGGGAGGGGGCTTCACTTCGTTTTCTTTTCCATTTGTTTTGGGGGGATTTCTGTTGGTTGGTTTCCTTCCTTCTTTCTGGCAATAATGTTAATGTTCATGAACGATCCATGTTGAAGCTCATCGATCATCCATGCTGCATGAAGGCATGAATGCATGCATGCATGCATGCGCGCATTGGAGGCGATGAGGGTGCACCATCACCTCGATAGGCAGACAGACGAAAGGACGGACGGACGGAGTCGACGTGCCCTCTTCAGATCTGCCATGAAGGAGGGGGCGGGGGGGAGGGCGGGGGGTGTACCCATCATGTCGTGCATGGCCGTAGTCGTATGAGCATAGACCATCGCACTCCTGCAATGCCGGGGGCGGAGCACGTTGGGTTTTC
>MEHQ01002771.1:229232-241732 GCA_008828725.1 Saccharina japonica | reverse complement strand
ACCTAGCTACATAGTCAGCCAGTCAGTGCCTCTACGAAAGTTGTCCCCTCTTATTGTCTCTGTGGCTAGACTGGGCCTTGTTACGGAGGATCATACTCTGCAGTGAAGAGGACCATACTCTGCAGTGAAGAGGACCATACTCTGCAGTGAAGAGGACCGAAGATAGGGAAATGCATAGGTTTTTATGTGTCGTGAGGGTATTACCTGCTGAGCTATAGGGGTAAAAGATCGATCAATTACCCAGCTCAGGGTAATCCTTATAACACTCTCCCCCCCTCTGAACGGCGGGATATTTGGGACGTCGGTACCGTATACGGCCGTACGTTGACCTACCCGCTTCGTTTCAATACCTGGGGAACCAGGGAGACGTGTTATTTGGGGACGCACGCGCAAGCGTTTCTGAAAAAAGAAACGTTCGAAGTGAGATTCGAACCCGTGTCCTCGACGACGTCAAATGTGAGGGTATTACCTGCTGAGCTATAGGGGTAAAAGATCGATCGATTACCCAGCCTAGGGTAATCCTTATAACAGTGTGCCGTAGGTCCTATTTACTATGGTCCCCTGTAGTATAGGCATCATTTATCTGATTTATTCAATAATTGTGCACTATGTGAAGAACACACACACTACGACTACATAGTACATACATACGGGAAAACGTCTTTTTGCGGACCAAAATAAGAAAGCGCAACATCATAATAATAATAAGAAAGTAAAAGTGTGCTTTCGCGCGCGCCCATAAAAATAGGAAAAAGTCAGCCTGCGCCCGCTTTCAGGTTTCTTGTGAAAGGGCCGGTACTACAGTATTGTCCTATGTACTACTGCACACCACACTGCGCTGTGCCCAATCCCGTCTGACCAAATATTCCCCCAAGAAAGTCTGCCAGGTAAATAGAGAGAGCGGCATCCTACTGGCTGTCGCGTCGCACTGCAAGGGAGACACCTGTCTGGCCCACCTATGTTATTATGGGTGATGACCCTATACATTTTTTATAGGGGTCATCACCCATATAGTGGCCCACTACGAGTATGTACGCGTACGTAAGCACACCTGGCACTTGGGGAGCAACAAAAACGTTATTATAGAAAAAAAACATTCCATGCACATACGACGCATGCGTTTTTAGAGTGGTGGCCCCTTTTAAGGAACCTGGGGTCCCTTATATAATACCAGTTCACTATAATGGACCACATGTCCCTGAAAGTGGGAAACTATTTATATTATTATATAATAATACCGGTGCGGAGAAATTTCCTTATCGCGCAGTTCCGTAAAGGGGGTCGCCTACTGTATATAAATACATATCTCAACATTAATACAACCTTATATTACCAGGTACGGGTATATAATACCGGTAGAAGACTACACGATGAGTGTCTAAAGCCTAAAGTTATCGACTAAAAAAAACATTATTATACTCGTACATATTATAGTATACCATACCTGGTACAGCAGTACTTCTAAAAGGGACTCCGCGAAAAGGTAAAGCGCCAAATGATGGACCTCAATTTTCTCCGCACCGTTTTTGCCCACTTTAAGGGAAGGGACGTCGTCCCTTATAGTGGGCGAAACTATCAATAAGGGCCCCCAGCAGGTCCATTCAGAACTGAAAAAAAATCCCACACTATTTCCAAGTAGTTTGTCCCCAAATATGTGGGACCGATAGCTAGGGACCAACGGGTTAAAAGGGGACGCTTCACCTCCTCCCGCTTTAAAAACGCCACATAGATTGCTAAAAAAACGAGTTGTTTGCTTCCCAAAAGCCAAAAGGTGCCAAAAAGTTGCTGTCCGTACCGCTGTGTTGTACTGTATACTATTAAGAGTATACAATAGTATACTGCTGCTGTGTTCGGCGTCTCCACTGGATGCTATCGTACGTACGAGAGTGGCGAGTGAAGCAAGGTCAAGATGGCATTTATTTTCGCGCACACAAACCAGTCAAGCAAGCAGGCAAACAGACACGAGGACAACAACACAACACCACCTACTACTGAGTTGTCATTGGGGACGCGTACTACACCACCACCAGCAAGCAGCAGCAGAAGCAGTAGATACACACAGTGAGCCATGATGCAGTTCGACGCCTTTTGCAGTACTATAACACGAGACACTAAGGGTGCAGCTCTCTCGATTTTCCTGGCATCAGACTTTCCGCGGGGGAGATATTTGGTTGGTCACAGGGTTGGGCAGCGTAGTGCGGAGCAGCAGGACAACACAACACAGCAACAACAGCAGCAGCTTGAAGTAAAACAGCAGCAGCAAGCAGCAGTATAGTAGTTGCCGTACAACAGAAGAAGCACGGTAGGCAAGCTAAATCGATCGGAAGTACGCGTCAGAGGCGGCGATTGATTGTCGACACCGCCGTTTCATTGTAAATTACAGAGAGACAGGGAGAGAGAGAGAAGTGCGATGGGCAACGACGCAAGGACGGAACGACGTGATAATACTTCCAAATAATATACCTGGTATGAACTACGAGTACGAGTGAGTGAGTTAATAATACAAAATCTTCAACCACACACGATGTAATCGACTTGCGAGGGTTGAGCCTCCTGTGGTGTGCACTCTTATTATGCTACAGCAGTTAGTTGTATTCATAATACTAACTGCTGCTGTATATCGGTTGCTTTTGGCGATCACACAGCAGCGCATCATGCATCTACAACCAGTGCATATTTGCCGCATTTTGCCTTACATGCCGCCATATATATCGGCCTTTCCCCCCCTGAAAACGGTCAGGTCCACTTTAAGGGACCCCTTAATAAGAGGGGCCCATTTTGTTTAGGGGCGTCGCTATATAAGGGACCCTGGCGCCCCCCGACCCCCGACGCACTGGCTTGTGGTACGAGTACGAGTATACTATTAATATTAATACTATTAATAATATTAATATTAATATTAATTCGTATGTACCTCCTACTGTTGTACGAGGCGTAGTGCGAAGTGGACAATTATTACGGAAAACTGGCGTACCAAAATTACCCGGTGAGCTAAATTCCCAATTCCAGCAGTAGTACTCGTGATATACCTGGTACGAATATATATATCTATTTTAGGGTCGTTCTTATCGGAGCCATACATTTCCAAAATTTCCATGTTTTTTCTCGCGCAATTTTTTAGATTTCCATTTTTTCCACTTTTATTTTCTTCCATTTATTGGAACGTGAATTGAAGCCTTCCAAACATTTTGCCCTCTGAAGAATTTCCAACATTATTTCCATTATTATTTCCAAGATTTCCAAATTTTCCTATTTTTTTTTATTAGTCTGATGTAGTCTAAAAACATATAATACAGTACGAGTACAGGACACCTATTAATAATAAGACAGAGGAAACCTGGTCCAGGCTGGATTGGATTTCTTATTTGAGAGAGGGTCCCTCCTCCTACACTATTTTCAAGGTAACGACTCCCTCCCGAATTTATGATTTTACTCTTGAATCTCAGCCTGGATTTCTTATCAGCCTGTTTCTCATCAGGTGTCCTGTACGGTACTGCTTGCTGTATTATTACTCGTCGTATTATACGTAATACGTCGTATACATATTTTTTTGTATGCATTTCGTTCGTATTCATGTTGGTATACACATATTTTATACATACGCGTACGAGTATTAATACTTTTTTTATTAGGAAGCGCGCCTTGGACGAAAAATTAAAAATTATACTTCGAACTACTATTAATAATATTTTAATACCACAACACAACAAGGTGTGCTTCTGCTGCTGCTGTGTATCGTACAGATCAGATCGTACGATCGTACTCTGCTTACTGCACTGAGCGTATAGTATCTCTGTGTCGTAGTTTTGTGACCACAGAACTGGTACCTTTTTAGGATGAAGAATCGGCACGGACACTGGGTGTGCTGGATGTCGACGGGTAGAAAGGAAGGTTTAATGTGAAGAACACACACACACACACACACACACACATACATCAAACCCCGTAGTTCGCGCGATCGAAGTATCCCACGCAGCTTGCAAAAAAATATAAAAATATGAGTTTCGACGAAATCCTCGATCTCTCTCACAGCTGTCGTTTTTTTTTTTTTTTTTTTTTCAATAAGGGCCCGTTTTAACGAAGAAGAAAAAAATTCAATTTGGAAAAAATAAAATTCAAATTCACTTTTCATTGGTCAACACACGCACCAGCACCAAATATTATGCCCCAAGATCCTAATATTTGGTGCTGGTGCGTGTGTTGACCAATGAAAAGTGGATTTGATTTTCTTTTTTTCCAAATTGAATGTTTTTCTTCTTCGTTAATACGGGCCCTAAGGGCCCGTTTTAACGAAGAAAAAAAAAATCAATTTGGAAAAAAAAACATTCAAATCCGCTTTTCATTGGTCAACACACGCACCAGCACCAAAGATTAGGATCTTGGGGTATAATGTTTGGTGCTGGTGCGTGTGTTGACCAATGAAGAGCGAATTTGAATTTTATTTTTTCCAAATTAGATTTATTTTATACTCGTTAATACGGGCCCTAATACTGGCTGGTACATACATACATAAGTACAGATATCGTACTTGGTTGTTATACGAGGATATATGGGAGGATATATGCCACCAACTATTTCCAAGCAGTTTTAGAAAAACTACAAAACACTTCTTCAGCAGTGTGTGTGAGTTTTGGTGTGGAGTTTCGGCAAAATGACCTGGTACCTGGTACGCATGGTACGTACGTGAACCAAAATCTCTGCAGATCTCTCCGAAACTACGTATTTCGATTTGAACAGAAGGGCCTACTACTGTACCTAATAAAGAGAAACATCCCTCGAGGAGAGCCAAGAAGAAGGATTGTGGCATCTTCCACAATTATTTTCCGTGTTTTTGTAGGGCACTCAGAATCTTATGACGTACATACGTATCATATCTATCCCGAAATTAATTTTTCCATATTTCTCCTGTTGTTGTGTTGTTGTTGCTGTTGTTGTTGTGCTGCAGCAGCAGCGCTGAAGGATCTCCAGAGCCCGGGACAGTTCCTGGGCTTCTTCAAACTAAACGTACATCACCGCACACCACCACCACCACCAGCACCAACCAGCACCAGCCATTTTCACCATCAAAAGCCGTCATCAATCTCTAGAAACACTCAGTCCATCGTGCACACAACAACGAACAGCAACAAAACAGGAGGAGAGGCTATATATACGAGAGGAGGCGAAGAGGACAACTAATAAGAAGAAGAAAGAGAAAGGACGAGGAGAAGAGGGCTACGTATACGTAGCAAAATAACACGCTGCTTATTGCTGCTGTGCTGACTGCTGTTGTTGTCTTGCCTTATTTGGCTTGAAGGATGCGGCCTCTCGAGCAGCTCGGCCGGGCTCTCCAAGAAGGCTCTACAGCTACCAGGAGTTGCCTCGCTTCGCTGCTGCTGCAATGCGACGTTGCGATTCTTACGATGCTACTAACAATAATAGCAGCAGCAGCAATCACCTATTCTTGCTATTCTCGCTCGAGCCTGACGTCGAAGTCGCGCCGAGCCCGCAAGGAGCACGTCGAGGAGAAGGAGGCCGCAGTTGCACGCAATGGCGGCGGCGGCAGTGGCGACGGCGGCGACGTGCATTCGCTCCCAAGCCCTCCCCCCCTGCTGCCTCGATGGCTTGGGTTCATCGGTGGGCACACGTTGCAGATCGCCCGAGAGGAGGTGAGAGATTGATTGGCGATTTGGGGTTTCGTTTTCCTTTTTTTCAGGTGTTTTTAAACTGGAATCAATCAGGAATCAATTTATCTTATTTACATAGTTGGGCTTGTTTTGCTCGCAAAACTCTCTCTCTCGCCTTTCCTTTGACCTTTGACAACGACCCGTCCGTTTGTACTTATCCTATGGAATTTACTGTCGAAAAAGTCAGCGGAGTTTTGTTAGTTGCTCCACGACGACTATGACACGTATGATATAATATGTACGTGTGTATTCAGGGTGTATCATTTTAGGTTTGCTCTGTACTATAAATACAAGGTACTATCATACGTATGATATACGCACACAATAATATTAGTCTGAAACGAGACAGGCAGACATCACATGGTATATACTGCTGTACACCAGTGTTTGTATTTGTACATCAACATATTCACTGCGCTGTTTGTAGTGGAAGTATGTTCGCACATATCATACGTGGATAGATATGATCGTATATACGAGTACCACAACAATATTTTGCGGCGGCACATCGAACGTGTAGGTTCAATGCTGCCAGCCACAGCCATCACAGCCATCACAGCAACCAACCGGCCCATAGGCCACAGCACATTTGTCAACGCGATCGAGACAACAATAAGTATGACTGCCATTTATTGTGTTATGAAAATATGATGCCAAAATAGGGCTGCAGGGGGGGGGGCTCAGTCCGGTTGCCGACAAAGAATCCAATCAAACGTGTGGTTTAGGAGCAGCATACGGACAGCAGGATCAGCAGCAGCAGCAGCAGCAGCAATCGGCCAGCAGAAACAGCACAAAAAATGGAAAGACGGCCCCACCCAGGGTACGACGTATGAGAGAATTCAAAGCCAAGTGCAATACTCGCGGACACGGCTCCTTCTTTTATTTGTTCCTGAAAAAAAAGTGCCATGTACATACGTAACATACGGCTCTAAAAAACGTCTGTAAAGTCCCGCGCTGCTCCACTGCTGTGCTGTACTTTTAGAAAATTATAATCTTGATATTTTGAGAACCGGGAGGACCACAAAACAAAACAAAAAAAACTTCCCCCAAAACAAAAGCGTGGCTGCTGTGTGTGGCTCATCGTATATCGTAGTCGGGAGGCAGGGAACAAGGGTATGATGTATAGATGCCAGCAGCCAGCAAAGTGCTGTGCCCCACACAAGGTCACAAGGTTCCGAACGGCTCGGCCATTGCTGTGAGGGACCACGTCATAGCAGCAGCAGCAGCAGCAGCAGCAGCAGCAGCAGCAGCAGCAGCGAAAAAAGGACTCCGAGAATGCAAGACAGGAAGGGGACATGTGATGATTGATAAACAAGATGGCGAGGTTTCATCAAGACCCCCTCGGGGTATTTTTCCGTACTATGCCGTACGTACCGCCTTTTATTTTGCCATTTTTTTCTTTTTTCTTTTCTTTTTTTTTCCATCCCATTTATTATCTTCGCACTTCCGTCTCTCCCTCCCTAGTCGTAACTCAGATCCGGGGTCACAAAGTAGGCTCCTCTCCCTCCTTCCCCACTACGGTTCTTGCCTTGCATTTTTATCGCGAGAAGATTTCAGCCTTTCCTTCCCTCGTCGACTTTCATCGAATTTTGCTAACTCACGCTCTCGCGCTTTCTGCTAGTCAAGATATTTGCCATGTATAATTAAATCTCGTAGTGAGATATTATGATATTATACGTAGAACGATGATGGACTCGTTCTGCTGCTGCTGCTTGCTGTTCCTTTTGCTGCTGTTGTCGGCGATGAACGATGAACACACCTGCGCCTGCTGCATGTTTTTATCAGCGATTCATATTATATCATACAGCCAGCAGAGCTCGTTCGTGCTCGTATTGCACTAAAACTACTACATCAGTCACTATTATAATACGAAGTACTAAAATAAGTACACTGCTGCTCCAAAAAGTGTACACACATACGCACGTGGTTGCAATAATGCTCGCACCGACCTAGTTTACGTATGTATGCCTCGTGTATCATCATGCGACATAAATCGCTAAATTATCGATTATCGACCCGCCACAGCAGCAGGAGCAGCAGTCGGCGACGGTTCAACTTTTGTATACGAGTACGAGTACCGGTACGAATACCTTTTCGAATGTTTGGATACTATTAATAAGTTGATACCGCGGTACCCGGTTCTATCTTGATCGATCACCTCGTGCGCACGGCGAAAACAACGCAACAACACCCAACAGCCACAAACACAACAAACAACAACAAACAAACGAACAAACAAACATAATAATAATAATAATAATAATGCGATGAACGAAGCAAAACTCACAACACTTCCTCGCACTTCACACCCCACACCTCGCGCATATAAATCTACTTGATGTAGAACAACATATAATACTGCTATTATTACAATTAATAGTATCGTCGTGCATCCTCCATGTGCACGCGCACGTGTGGTGTGTGTGTATGTATGTGTGTATGCGCGTATATCCATACATACATATAATACATGCGTCTATAGACAGTGCCTACGCTGTTACACTATTTATTATTGATAGTGTGGAGCATACAATATACATAGAAGAGCTACCGTACGACGCGCACAGTCTATGTCGCCACATCACAGCCGTTACGGCGGTAGTGCCGCGAATTTATTTTGTGTGTCCGTGTCGGCAGTCGGCAGTGATGATAAGAGTCGTATAGTGATCGGGATCATCGTGATCGTGATCGCCAACAAATACCGCGATCTCTCCACTCATTTTTGCGGGCATTCGCTCGCTAGCGTGTTCCTATCAATATACGTACAGCAAGCAAAAGCGCGCCCAGCGCCCAGGGTCCGCACTGATTACTGCGACTGACTTTGACGATCACGAATATTCTTCCTCATGCTATATAGACCATACGAGTATGCAGGAGGAGGGGTACGAGTCTCTTCCAGGCACGTTTCGGCTTCCAACAATAAGATTCTCGTCATATTATACATACATACATTATGTACAGTGGTGGTGGAAAACACACAACACTTATGACGCGGGACCATAGTAAATAAGACCACATATTGGCAGCAAAAATAGTTTAATATATAGGATTTTGTGTGTACCATCGGTCTTATCTACTAGTATTTATTATTGTCCCCCGTAACAACTGAAAAGAAAAAGTACTTAAATATACAACTCTGTACGAAGCTAAATACAGGAACCGTTTTTTTGTTTATGTTTCATCCAAATGGTGCTTATATTTCGGGACAGAGCGGTATTGTAGTGAAAAAACGAGCTTCCTGCGACGAACAACTCGTAAGCTCTGTGTGCGTGCGTGCGTGCGTGCGTGCGTGCGTGCGTGTGTGTGTGTGTTTTTTTCTTTCTGGTCTGCTGCTTGCTGCTTGCTGTTTATTGCTGCCGCTGCTGCTGCCGCTGGCGGTGGTGATGGTGGTGGTGGTGGCGGTGGTGGCGGTGGTGGTGGTGGTGGCGGCGGAATTAGGAGCATAGATAGGCCAAACTTCAAGCAGAGAGACGTTCGAGTTTGGGAGTGATGGTCTCGGAACACGTACTCTTGCGCACATAAGACGTTGGACGCATCGTGCAGCCTGCTGACACTTTTAACCAATATTTAGAACCCCTCTCTGCGCTCTTGTGATACAGTAGGTATAAGGACATTCATAATACATTCTGCGCAGATAAGTATTGCAGAAACACGTCATACAACGAAGCCCCCTTTTGTTCAGCTATCTACCGTATGACTGTAAACTACGTACTACGACTGTAGTTCAGTCTGTACCATCCCACGTTTCCGACGAAACGACAAGTGGAAACAGAGTGAGCGTTTTTGTCCGAAATTCTCGCGATGGCGACCCTCGAGAGGCGGGGAAACAAAACTGATCTGGGTTTCATACAAACCTCTCGCCGAGCGCACGTACGTGCGTGCATGATGAGTCTCCTCCTCCTCCTCTGACTCGTTATTCCGAGAAGAGCGGTCCCGATTTCCTCGCTTTAAAAGCTGAGCGGCAACTGAACACGCATTTTCGAAAGCGAAAAAACAAAAAACAAAAAACTTTGCAACCCAAACGAAACAAATCTTCGCACATACATTAAACAAAAAAAAACGTCCCAAATGAAGGCATGAAGTGGGTAGGCGGAATCCGACGCAAGTCGACGAGGGAAGAAAGTGCTGGAATCTTCTCGCGATAAAAATGCAAGGCAAGAACCGTAGTGGGGAAGGAGGGAGAAGAGCCTACTTTGTGACCCCGGATCTGAGTCACGACTAGGAAGGAGAGAGAAAGGAAGGGCGAAGATAATAAATGGGATGGAAAAAATATATATGAAGCCATTCATTCGCTGGCTGGTGCCTAACCGGCGAACGTATCTCTACTACGTCTTCTTGTGTATCGTACCGTGCCACTCCTATGGACGGGATTATCATGATCAACATTAAATAATTGCAGTCTGGTATGCGTATGAGTATCTAACGGGTATTACATTACCCGCCATGATATACGAAGTATATTTGTATACGAATAGTAGTGGTACTTCTTTTTTTTTTCTACCATTATTGTTATCACCCATTATTATGTTCATGTTTGTTATACCCCTATTAATACTACGGCAAGACGACACACTAACTGTCGGAAAGCAAAAAGTTAAATAATAATAACAATGTTTATCTACGTAGAGCTTCGGCAATATTACCCAGCTACAGTACGCACGTACGTACGCACGTACGCACGCACGCACGCACAGGAAGAAAGCGGAAAGAAAACTCAAGCAACGAAACCCAAAATGATAATACCGGTACGTACAGATAGAAAGCACACAGGTGTTTTGGACAACAGCGGCTGTCTTTTACCTCCATTCGGTACTTACTATTTTCACCTATTCTAACCGGCAATTGCTCTGCCTCCTGTAGCCTGTAGCCCTTTCCCCGCCCTTTTCTACTTACTACACGCCTTGATACGCTCAAACCTTAAAATCTACTCTAGGTCGCGTCCAGGCTCTACCCCTACTCCCCACGCCATCGGTGTGAGTCTGTCACCCCCGCCCTTCTTTCTCTGGTCCCTCGTAGCTGGGGCTCGAAGTGGCATGCGACCTTTGGGTGGTGGTGGTCATCGAGACGATAATCACCACAAGGCGTTTTCCTTCACAGCACACCCCTTTCTTCGCAATGGACCCCTCCTCCCCCCCCCCCCCCCCCCCCCCCCCCCCCCCCCCCCCCCCCCCCCCCCCCCCCCCGCCCCGCCCCCAACGCTGTGGCTACCAGGTGGTCGATTAATATTTCCTAAAAATAGAAGAAAAACAAAACGCCCGTACAACGTACGTACGGCGAGCACAACAACGCAAGACAACACGGTAGCACCTCTCCCCCACTCCACCCTCTGCTTCGTCCCGGCGTTGTAGGGATGCGAGGGTCTATGTTCACACGACTACGGCCATGCACGACATGAGTACACCCCCCGCGCCCCCCTTCCCCCATCGGGCGGTTCTCACATATGTTTTACGTCGATAAAGGGGACAGCGAGACATCAGTGAAAACGTCGAGTGATGCTTGAATCTAGGAAACATCTCGACTGGTACGAGATCTTTCCTAAAGCAAATTTCTTTTTTCTTCGGGGGGTGTTATGCCCGGCATGGTTTTGGAGAAAAATCAGCTCTGAATATAAATCCAAGTCAGGGTGTGCGTTATCTTGTGTGTTATATCGTATGTACGGGGTAGCGTACTGTTATTACAGAAGGGGGGGGGGGGGGGGGGGGAGGGGGTTTTGGTGGAACTTCGGACAAAGGAGTGGCTGGGTGAGGNNNNGGGGGGGGCGTACTCATCTGTTGCTTGCCTTGGTCATGTGAATATTGAAAACACATCCCTTTCGAGACGGAGCACCGTTCCTAGGGGGGGGGTGATTGTGCGCGTTTGCGGGTCGAGACGGCCGTAATGTCGTGAGCAAATAGAGTAAAGCGGTAGTAGTAGTAGTAGTGGTAGTAGTAGTAGTCTTAGTAGTAGTAGTAGTAGTAGTAGTCGTAGTCGTAGTCGTAGTACAACCCCGACAGCGAGGCAAGGCCGAACGCAAAGGACGAGACCGTTTTTTCATAGAGCAAGGTCGAGCAAAGAGGCCGAGCAAGAGGTTGACTGAGCCCCGAAGCGCGAGGAGATCGTTTTTTTTTTCCGGGAGCTTGTTTTGCCTTTTTTTTTTTTTTTGGCTAGAAGAGCTCTTCATTTGCGCGGTCGCATATATATATATATATACACTTTGAAGTATACACACATGCAGGCTTACATGATTTAACTGGTGTCAGGCACTATATAATAATACCTGGCACTATATTTGCAATGCCTTTTCGTTCGTCTATGTATGATATGTGTGTGTTGTCTGTCGCCGCGTACGTCATTGATTCCGAGAGCTTGCACACGCCCGGTTTCGACCCAACCCGTGACCTCTCCTCCCACAGAAGAAGCGAGCGCTTAAAATGGGTGGGTGTGCTCTCATATATATATATATAAATAACTCATCAAAGGAGACTTCGTCGTATTGTTTTTCGTCGCAAGCCGTCTCGAGTTGGCCGGAGTTGGTCGACGTGGTGCAACGATGCGGGTTTCGAGCTCCTCCAACCTCCTTTCGTGTTTCGTGGTCTGTAGGTTTGTTTCGCCACTGACTGCTTTCCTTAAATGGAGTTTGCGCTCCTTTTTTTTTTTTTTTTTTTGCATTCTGCCTCTCGTTTTTTCTTTTTTATTATATGACATCGAAGGCACACGCCTTACTACTCGTATGCTGGCAGTATATATGACAACCCGGAGTACGTACGCGCGATCGAAACGAATCACACACAGTTTGCGAAGATGAGTTTTCGACGAAATAATGCTCCAAGATCTCACAGCTGTCCCCCCCCCCCC
>MEHQ01002771.1:172713-228855 GCA_008828725.1 Saccharina japonica | reverse complement strand
CCCCCCCCCCGAGAAATATTACGTAATATTAAACTGCAAGCATGAGACAGCCTTGCCTCGTTGCCACTATCAAATAGCTCTACTTAGCGAAATAACCAGAATGAGATGTAGGCCCGCCCGCCCCGGGGCAAAACGATTTATTTTTTGTTTTCCGGCCCCGTATGTTATTCGCCGCCATTTCCGACGGCATCGCATCAATCAATCATCACGGAGAGAGAGGTGGCAACTGGCAGAGCAAACACGGCGGCAGCCGACAAAAAACACACACACACCCAGCAGCTGCATGCATGCATGCATGCAGCGATTTTTTGTAGGCCGGCCCGGTGGATCTCGCTTTTGTAAAATATACGTATACTGCTGTACTTCAAGTATAGACTACACGTGTAGTCTACAGACAGTACATAGTATACGATGCATGTATATGATACGTGCGAAGTTGTATGTTTTACATTACATTCATATCTTATGTACCGGGTACCGGGCATTTGTTGTGTTTTGGAGCAAGAAGAGCAAGCAGAATCTCCAGCCAGCCAGCAGTGATGCTATGGACATTAGATCTATACTGTGAAAAATAAGATCTTCCGCGGGAAGAAGGCGAGAAGCGGCGGGTAGATATTTCAGATTTTGTTGTTGCTGTTGTCGTTGTTGTCCTTTTCGTCGTTCTGCTTGTTGGTGTCGTTGCATTGGTATATAGTTTATAGCATCCATATACTAGTATGAATAGTATATAACGCTTTGTGCGATGCTAATATACTGCTATACCGTCGTCCTCTTGCACTACTATTAACACTGCTGTGCCTGCAGCGTGTAGATATTTTTCAGCTCTCCTCCTCTCTCTCTCTCGTATATAGAGCACTATTAATAGCAAGAGTCTGCAGCATTCTCCATTATCACCTGGTGTTACTTTACACGTGGTTTTCTTGCGAGCCGACAACCTTAATCCACGCACGGACAGTCTCAGCTCGAAAGGCACTACACCTAAAGCCCAATAAATAACGGTTCTAATTAAAACGGTTGACGTTACGTTGGCGTCTGACGATGTTATATATGCTTTCGCCCCTACGATAACCCTGACTCTTTTTTTTTTTTGTCATTATCACCTTACCAGGTACTTTCTTGTTTGTCATGATCTGGCAATCGATGTGCACCATATATTTAGTAATACCGTATTTATCACCCGGGTGTGATAAGGTAACACACCCCCTAGAACGAATCTCAAAATCGATTTTATCTCAACAGCGGGGAGGAGAGTGCAAACAAAAGCCGAGCAAAGCGCCTACATGGAAAGATGCTCTCGACGAGACCTCCCCAAAGCCGCCATTTTTCGTTGTGTGTGTGTTCGCCCCCCCCGCCCCCCCCCCCTTTGTTTTTTGGCGGTCACCAAGGCTGGCGGTCTTGTTAGATCATTTGTGCGGGGTTGATAACCTCAACTCGGCACAAGGGCAATGATCGTATCACTAGTGCGTATATGGTGAGGCACCCACGAGGCAGATACTTAGTAATACCCATTGCTGTCTCTGGAAGTGGCCGCACCATAAATCAAATCGATTCATTGGAGGCTGTCGTCCATATGCAAGCCCGCCTCACAAGCGGTTCTTAGAAATGATGCAGCAGCTCACCCTTTTCATGGGAATCGCCAAGACACCCTCACGTTTCGCTTCGCAAAGCTTGGTGCAAGCAACTGCCTGCCTGGTTGGTGAAAACTCATCGTGCTCCGTCCCGGCATTGTAGGGATATGCGAGGGTCTGCTATGGCCATACGACTACGGCCATCCACGACATGAGTACCCCCCCCCCCCTCCCCCCTCTGGCTTTAGAGAAAATTGGTGCTGAAATTCATCCCAGGGGGTGTGCTATATTATCACCCGGGGTGATAATATTATCACCCGGGTATAGAGACGCGTGCTATGATAGAGGTGAAGGGTATACCTTTTTTTGGCTGAAATTTGGTCTGAACGACGGGGGCTCCTTGACCCCAAAGTCGTAAAAAAAAAATCATTGTTGTGTTGCACTGCTGTTTTTGGTTTTTTATACTTTTAACCCCTTAAGAAACGGTCCCCCGTTTTTGGGGACAAACTACTTGGAATTAGTGCGGGACAGTTTTTTTTCAGTTATGAATGAAGAACTGGTCCCCCGTTTTTGGGGGCAAACTACTTGGAATTAGTGCGGGACAGTTATTTTTTCAGTTACGAATGGGTTAAGGTGCTATGGAATTGCTCATCGGTTACGAGTACGTATGTAGCACTTTTTTCCCCCCCTCCAAAATCGTTTTTTTGGGGGCAGAAGAACCTGCTATGTGACGAGAGGGAGGGGGATGGCGAAGTAGGGCGAATGTTACAATATTACCGGTATATACATGGGATGTGAAACGATAAACGTACCAGAGGGGCATATTGACTAGCAGAAAGCGCGAGAGCGTGAGTTAGCAAAATTCGATGAAAGTCGACGAGCGTTGGGAAGGCTGAACCCTCTGCGCGATAAAAATGAAGGCAAGAACCGTAGTGGGGGAGGAGGGAGAGGAGCCTACTTTGTGACCCCGGATCTGAGTTACGACTAGGGAGGGAGAGACGGAAGTGCGAAGATAATAAATGGGATAGAAAATAAATAAATAAAAATACCCTGATATAGTTCTGGGTTGACTGATAGGCATATACTCGTACTCGTAGCGGATAGACAAGAAATACTGGTGCTGGCGGTTACGCTCGGTTTCGAATCTCAGCTGGTGGTGGTGTTATTGTTCTTGCACAAGGGCAGTTCCGTGAGCTTTGTTCGGTCGGTTGAAAGTTCGAGAAGAGAGCGCGCCAGTTGGCAAAACGAACACTGCTGTACGTACGAAACCAACATGAGATTCGATTGGAAAAAAAAAAAATCGGACGAGCAGTAAAAAAGTGGGAAATAAGCTGCGCCCCATTTTGTTCCTTGTAGAATCATCGAATTTGATTTTTTTTTCCTATCAATCTTGTAGTTCCAGCTCAACTCGTGTACGTATCTATTACGGGGGACCATAGTAAATGCTAGTAAACAGAACCTACGGTAAACACAAAAACCTATAGATTTAACTATTTTTACTAACAATATTTGGTCCTATTTCCTATTTACGATGGTCCCCCGCATTAGGAGGTTTTACCCTCAGCAGCAGCCTTCTTGGCAAAAGCCGATGTCCCAGGTAAACGTGTCGCCCCCCCCCCCCCCCCCCCCCCCCCCCTTCCCCCGGTAAATACTATACGTGCCGTCGTTTTTATTGCGCATGCGTGCATAAGGTTTTTACCCTGGGAGCATTTATTTCCACTGCGCGTCGATTCGCATCGAACCCTATACGCACGATAATAGAAAAAAAAGACAAAAACAGTAACAGCAGGGGGGGGGGGGGGGGGTTGTACTTAAGTTCCATGCATGGCCGTGGTTCGGTAATGACCAATAGACCCTTCGCACCTGCAAATGCCGGAACGGAGCATGTCGCGGTTTCACCGGGGGGGGGGGGGCAGAAAAGGGTGACATTTTCCTGTTCTGTAACCGCGATCTGGCCCTGTCGAAAAGGTCGCTACGTAAGGTTGCTGTGGATTAAACCTCCCACTCGAGAGGAGCTTGAACCACTCGAGATGAGCTTGAAGAAAGCAAAAACGAACAAAAACGGCGTGATTTTTTTTGTTTTGCCTTTTCAAGAATCGGTACGGACACTAGTGACTGGGTTTTCTTGCTGTCCCTGCGGTATAGGGTATAGAAACGACGGTTTTGCTGAATGTGTATCACGCAAGGCAACAACACACGCACACATACACCCTTGGACGGCTTCCTACTCGAGTTTATTTGGCTGGAAAACAAAAAACACACACACACACAAAACCACAAAAAAAGTGATTCATTTTGCCTTAAGAATCGGTACGTACGGACACTGACTGGGTGTGTTGCTTTCGCTGCGGTTGGGGAAAACACACATAGGTTGATCGTGTACCATAACACGCCAGGTACCGTACTACTGCGAGCAAACGCCCCCCCCCACCCCCCCGCCGGACCGACTTTTCTAGCCCGATAACTCCGTACCACAGAAGGTGCCAATACCGAACGACACGTTTTTCAAATAGCCCTCGACGAGGTCTATTCTGTCCAACGCCACCCTGTTCGGCGCTGACACATTATTATGTTTGCTGTGGAGATATCGATCTCGAAAAGTCGGTCCGGCGCCGGGGGGGGGGGGGTGGGGGCGCGAGGGGTGTACTCAGTTGCGTGGGCACGGCCGTAGTCGTATGACGTTTACTCGCATTAATACACACACAAACACACACACATACACATAAACACACACACACACACACACACACACACACACACACACACACACACACACCGTCGGACGGCCTCGTACCCGAGGAGTTGGGCTGGAAAGCCAAAAAAAACAAAAAAAAAACGTTTTTTGTGTTTTACCTCAAGAATCGGTACGGACACGGACTTGGTCTGCTTTGCTTTCGCTCCGGTTGAGTAAAGAAACAAAGATTTATCGCTTATCATGGCACGCGCGGTAACACACACACCCGCCGCAGGGCGTCTTTCTTCCACACGTTGATTTTTTCTTGTCAGCGAAGAGAGTGCCAACAAACGCGATAGCGATGCATGGGTATTCGGGAATGTATATACTGTAGATAGCTCGACGACAATAAAAGTTATTTCCAAAGCCCCCCAGTCCATTTTCGTTGTGTGCGCCCCCTCCGCCCCCCCCCCCCCCCCCCCCCCCCCCCTTGTTACGGACAAAACGGGCTTGGAAATCCTTCCCAAAGGGGTGGGAGGGTGTATTGTGTTGCGTGTTATATATGTATATATTATATGTATATACATATTACGGTGGCAAGAAAACTAAGACAACAACGAATAGAGCGTGGTTTAGAAACTAACGTAAGTAATAGTTACCATATCATGTTATATGTACGAAGTAATATATAATATATAATATAAGGACGTACTGAATATATACGATATTATATATTGTATCATGTATCGGCTGGCTTTTTTTTAAATTATTTATACGTATATGTATATATATTCGTCAACCTGCAGTCGTCAACTGTTATCTCGCAGCCGTCAAACGAACGTCAACTTGTAGCCAGTTGAGCCAGCCGCCCCCCTCCCTTACTTGCGGCCGGCTAACTTTTCCAACTGCTGCAGCACAAGTGGAAGTTCCGACCTACGCCTGCCTGCGTACAGTAGTCACTGCTACTGCTGCTGCAGTGCTGCGCGTTTGCGAATGGTAGTCAGCGGCAGCTGGACGTTCGTTTGGTAAGCTGTATACGAGTATATCGCCGCCGTTTTTTTTACATATTGTGTAGCCTATTTTTTTTGCCGGTGTTGTACGACTCGTCGTGTGTCTCGGTTTTTTTTTTGCACGCTGCGATTCAATGTTGTTGAAAACAAATTACTGCCTGGTGCAACGCTGGCTGCTCGGGAAAATGTACCAGGCACGTATATCGATGCCAGCAGGGTAGGAATTCTAACAAGAGAGGACGTACTTACTTACTCTCAACATTTCGCTTAAAAATACGTACCAGGTCGTTACGTATAGGAATTGCATAACAAAGAGAGAGGGCGTACTTCTGCTTCAAAACACAAATGTATACCTGGTATATACGAGTGTAGGAATTATAACAGGAGAGAGGACGATGTACTTATGCATTAAAAAATGACCAAATATTTAAACCCTTTTGTGAACCAGAAAACGTCACAAAATAATCGAAACACAAGAGATGTGTGTACGCATACATACGTGCTTCAGAGGTAGAAAATTGACAAACAAACAAAAACGCGACGGGTTACACACAGCAACGGCCGCTTGCGTGTTTGGGGGACATCACGAATGATACCACGATCCATGATACACATTGTTGGTGTCTGGGTTGAAATGCAAGGAATCGTACGGCATGGGCGTGACATTATCCTATGATGCTGCAGTCCACACCCTACTTACTGTTATTGTGTCTTTCTTGTTCTAGGGTTGAAAACAGGGTTCTCCATATAGATCACACCTCCGTTTTACTTGGGTCACCTCTATCATACCCTCACCCCGCCCGGACCGGTTCCCATTTGGCACCCTGCTTCCACGTACTGCGGAGTAGGTAGAGGGTTGGGGTTAGGCTTAGGGTTAGGGTTAGCGGAATATATCATGTGTGGACACGCAGTCAAGAGCTTCATTCCATGGACTGTGAATAGCTGCTCTCTCACTCCTGCACCTATTGATATTACTCCCTGCTTAACCTCTGTCTACTTCAATGGCTGCTGTCCTTGCTCCCTCCTTCTCTCCACATACTCCTCTACCTCCTGCTTCTTTAGTCCTCCTGCTCCTTTAGTCCCTGAGCCTCGTCTAGGGTGTATATCACAATCGAGCTTGGAAAACAAACTGACCCGGCAGCAGCCCTCCCTCGTTGCTTCGCGCGCGATCGCGATGCTATCATACACGAATTCATCATACATAATATATAATATATATATATAGTTCGTCGAGCTTTCCCCTCAGGCCACAAGAGGGGGGATACTACCGCTATACATGATATTATACGTGTACTACTGACTGTACTATTAATACTTTCGTTAAATAAACATGACCGACTGCTCGTACTACTATTTGTTGCACTGCGGTCCGTTCGAGTTAATATATATATTCACGATCTTACGCCTCACCAGTACATCGTACCAGGTATTGGGTATTACGGAGGAACATATCATATAATTTCTCATATAAATAGTAATGATACTCAATACTCATGTAAACATAGTGGGAAACATTATTTTGTGGGCCCATCTCGGGGTTCTGATTACTCATGTTTTACTACAACAATAGCCCCCCCCGGAACAGTGTTTTGTGGATGGATAATTTGGCCCCCTCCCCTCCCTACTCCCTACGGAACTGCGCCCGTTTTTTGGGGGGAAACCCCACTCGAAATTGCCCTGGGATCATTTCTTTGCAGTCTAACTTACCCTGAGATGATTTCCTTGCAGTCTGTAATAAGGAAAGGCGTACGGCAACCGACCCTTGGGCCTCCTTAGATGATGATATACCAGTATGATATATGATACTTCGAAGTATCTACGAAGTACGAAGTATGTTGTCGGGTCCTGTCGTGTAATATCATATCGTATCATATCGTATTAGTATCATATCATTGTCATATGTATGTGCGTGCGACCCTATGGGCTATGACCCTCCAACTTTTTTTTTTTTTTTTTCTTGGAGGGTCATACGAAGCCCATAGGTGCAACCTGCTCCGAGTGCATTCAGGCTGCACCGTCTTTTGAACTGTTTGGAGCCACATATCATATGGATATATACATAGAGAGAGTTGGCAAGTCGTGTTCAGCAGACTCGATGTCCCTTTCGACCAGAATCCCCCACGAAGCGAGGAAGACTCAATTTTGCCCACATCTTCATGCAATTGTTGTACCAGGCATGATGTGTACCAGGTATTATTTTCAAACGTAATACGACATACAGACCGAGTACGTACAGCTACTCCTCCAGTGTCGTATCATATATACCTTCCACCTTCCACTCTAAATAGCCGGAACACAGAACCGATTCCCGCTGAGACGCTGATGCGAATACAACGACCGCCGCCGCTCGCGCCGCCGCTCGACCGTCGATCGATCGTCCGTCCGTTCGCTCGGTGCACTTTGTTGGCGGCCTTTGTTGGCGGCCTTGAACCGCCTTCGTTGATCGCTCGCCCGCTCGATCGCGCCGTCGTTCGCTTGCTCGAATGCGCCGTCGCTCGCTCGCTCGCTCACTCGCTCGATCGATCGCGTCGTCGCTCGAGCCCTGCCGCTCTAAGATAACAAATACCTGGTACAATTTTTTTCTTGCTGGAATAATTTCCTGTTTCCGAGGCACACGATTAAAGAGGGTATGGGCGATGAGTGTAAGTAATTCAAGACATGTATTGGTTTCTACGTACAACAGCACGGACGGGCCACGCTACATACAAAAAAAATGGGTTCCTCCCTTGCGGGAGGCGATCTTTCCCCGGGGGGGGGGGGGGGGGGCGTTGCACGCGTACGTACGTAATTCATTATGTGTTCACAACAGGGGCGCGGTATCAAAATAACACTCACTCTGGACGGAATTCGTAATAAGGAGGAGCGTTTAGTACGACAGGCACAGACAGGTATGATTTTTTTTACCCCAACGGCCCTTACAGTCAGTAGTAGTAGTTCCGTCCAAAACCGGCAATAATGAATGTATTGATAATATATACCCAGGTATATATATACTCTACACGTGAAACGTTCAAAACACGACTGTTGGTTACTAGCTACGTTGACTGGGGGCACACTCGCTTGGTTGAGTGATGGCGTGTAGCGTGGTTGAGTATTTTACCTCGGGTACATAGATCGTTGAAAATTCGACGCAAAGTCGACGAGCATCGTCCGACGTCGGGTGGGAACGCAGAACGAACAGTCTGCGCGATATCAAAAAGGGAGGCGCGAATTTACATCCATTCACCCACAAGGGGGAGGGAGCACTCTCCTTCCTTCCTTCCTTCCTTCCTTCCTTTTTTTTTTGTTTCTGTCTGTAGTTACGATTTTTTTTTCGTTCGTATGTATTAATTCTTGATTGCTTGATTGTGTATGTGTGTGTGTGTTTTTTTTTCTTCTTTTTTTCACAAAACTTTTTGAAAGGCAGGTCGATCGATCGTCGCAGGTAGGAGGTACCTGGTATCATATATAGGAAAGTGGTTTCGCCGGTAAAATCAGTTGGTTGGCGGCTTTCGAAGCCGGCATCGCGAATATATATTTTAAAAAAAATCATACGAGTACGTATACCTGACGTATATACTATTAATACTATTAATAATAATATACGAATCAGGTACAGCAGTATTCATATTATAAGTATCTCTGTGTCGTAGTTTTGTGACCACATAACTGGTACCTTTTTTAGGATGTAGAATCGGCACGGACACTGACTGGGTGTGCTGGATGTCGACGGGTAGGAAGGAAGGTTTAATGTGAAGAACACACACACATATATGTATAACACCATGCACCATTCCACAGCAGTTCATGAGTTATCATGCTGACTAACTGTGGGTGTGAACCTTTAAAAATAAACAGTATTTCACGTACTGGTATTATATGTACGATATTAATGTGTACAAATGCCTATTGGGTTAAATTCGGTACCCGTTCTGTGGAGAAGTCGACCTCTCTGCTCTCGATCATATTACCAGGTACATGATCTTGATCATCCTCCGGGATACAAACCATCCCTGCTGGTACGTTGAGAACCGGCCGTCTACTTTTACTAATAGTACGACAGCACCGTATACATTCGGAGGGGTGTACTCTGCCGTTTGGATTATGGTCAAGATTTCATTACAAAATTAATAGTGTAAAGATTTCATTACAAAATTAATATTCCTATTAATATTATTATTAATATAAATAAAGTTTCACTTTTGCTGCCTATGGTTGATATTTTTGCGGAAATTAGGATGGTTGAATCTTAAGCGTCCGCTTCTTTTCTTGCTGAGAATGGCTTAACTTTTTTTTTTTTGTGTGTGCGCGGCAGTTTCTGTCTGCAAGTAGTCGGAGGAACATGGGATTAATTACCGTGCGGGGGGGGGGGGGGGTTGCCAAAAAAAAAAGAGAGGAGGAATGACAGACAACAAATCCAATTAATTGATTGGGCCTTTTTTTTTATTACCGCACTGCACTGCTGCTTCACAGAAACATATTATAGGTCGGACTCTAATTCCAAGAAAAAAATATTCCCAGAACGGGGATGCGGGTTTCAGCCTGGCTATTAATACGAGTATATTACGGGGGCCCATAGTAAATGCTAGTAAATAGGACCTACGGTAGAGGCAATAACCTACCAGGTATATATTTACCTATTTTTACTAAAAATATTTGGTCCTATTAACTATGGCCCCCCCGAAAATTAAGGCGCTGGTCGAACAGGGGCGCACAACACTACAGTAAGACAAAAAACGCTACCATGTCACTATAACTCCTCAATACCGGTAGGTATTATTTTATATACCTACGTATCATACCGAAAAAAACAAAACCAGTGGGGTGGGATTTCTGGGCGAATTCACGAAAAAAACGTTTTTTTTTTCAATTTTGTTTTACGTACACGGTTTTAGTCTACCCCCCCCGCCCTGTCTGGGTCTTGGAAAGGGAGGGGGTTTTAATTTTTATTACGTGCCCCCCCCCCCCCCCCCAGTGAGTTTTAAATATGTTTTTATTTTTAAATAACTACGCCCACGCTTTTGGGGGCACTTATTACTTGGAAATAGTGTGGCTTACTTTCTGCGGAATAAAACTAAAAGGGCTATGCATAGTAAGGTGTTATACCAGTCTGGTCACAAATGTAAGGGACATTCGAAATGATCAAAAACGTATAAATGTACCTTATATTTACGACCATACTGCTATCCCGGGGGGCCATAGTAAATAGGGCCTGCGGTAGACACAAAGACCTACGTATTTCCCTATTTTTTCTGAACGTGTTTGGTCCTATTTCCTATGATGCCCCCCCTGTAATATACTGGGGTGTAATACTCGTAGGTGGGCTCTTCTCTGCAAAAGTTAGGGCAGCCGCAAGGGTAGCGGGAGAGGAGTTACGTCAGCGTGTATGCGCGTACTCCTCCTCTTCTCGTCCTTTTGTTTTGCCTTCTTAACTCGTAAACGGCGTGTGCCAGAAGCAAGAATAGACTAAGAAGAGCTAAGAAGAGCACACACACAACAAACAGTATTCATAGTTCGGCTGCTTGTCAACCATCCTGGCGTCAACGGATCTATTATCTATTGTTCCCGACCGGAGCAGACTGATGATGATGATCATCATATCTGCTTATTATGTACGATATGGTGGTGGTGTGCTCTCTCGGGAAGCCAAGCAAACTAAACGGTGCGGAGAGAAACGGAGTTGCGCCAGCGTGTGTGTGTTCGTATATACGTAATTATACTCCTCGTCGCGGTTTCTGATATTTTTTTGTTTTTGTTGTTCCGCCTTTCTCACGCTGCATGTGCCAGAAGCACCACGAGATATTAAACTAAAACTACCAACACAACAGCAGCAGCAGTTCGTACTGTTAATATTAATAATAACCCTTTTTCAGATGGCTGATTTATGGAGGTCGCCTCCTCAGATGATGTCGGCCGTGTCGGGGTCTTGAGCAGGGTTGGCCGAGGCCTTGACGCGCACTTTTCTTTCTTATATGTGGCAAGGAGGTGCCTCCACAAAACCTCCCTCGCATCTCGCAAGGAGAGATCTCATAGGTTAGAGAGTGGGAGTGGGGGTCGTTCTCGTAGAGGACCCTTCACTCCCTGGTAGCGTTCTGGGTTTGTATTCCCGAACGTCAACCATATGAAGACCATCCATGATGGCAGGTCTCGTAGACCGGACGTTGGTTAACGTATCTTCATGGTTGGCATTTGTGATCAGAGGTTGACGGTGTCTACGTACCCTATCCTCCACAGATTGCCGTATATATATATCACACTTAAGATAACACACCTCCCCGAGACGAATCTTACAAAAACACCGATTTTCGACCAAAATTATTCGGGAGGAATATTGTATATACTGCTGTATACACCGAAAATGGCGGTGGCTTCAGAAATATCTCGTTGGTGGAGATTTTTCCTTGGACGCGTCTCGCTCGGCGTTTACGCTGTCCCCGTTGTTATTAGGGGGTGGGCTAATGTAGTAAATAGGACCTACGGTAGACACTAAAACCTATATATTTACCTATTTTTACGAGCAATATTTGGTCCTATTTACTCTAAGGTCCCCCGTTTTGTTAAGAGAAAATCAGCTCGGAAATTCGTCCGAAGGGGGTGTGTTATCTTATCACCCGGGTGTGGTACGGTCACCCCCCCCCCCCCCCCCCCCCCCCCCCCCAATACGAATGGCGTGCAGCGGCAGCAGTACAAAAGGTACAATGCTTAAAATAAATGCTCGTGTACATCTACGCGCGTGTCGTTCGTACCAAAGGACGCGGTATATACAATGAATACAATGCTCGTACATATATATGTATGTATGCGCGCGAGTCGTTCGTAACCTTAAACCAAGGTTTCTGATATATAATACACCCACTATGTATCATACCTTGTATTGTAGCAGCCCAGCGTTGGGAAGGCTGAACCCTCTGCGCGATAAAAATGCAAGGCAAGAACCGTAGTGGGGGAGGAGGGAGAGGAGCCTACTTTGTGACCCCGGATCTGAGTTACGACTAGGGAGGGAGAAAGATGGAAGTGCGAAGATAATAAATGGGATGGAAAAAAAAAGAAAAGAAAAAGTGTTGGGTATATCGTATCGTATAATACGAGTGATGAGTTCGATACCATATACTCGTCCCGACACTTCGTGTATCAATATTTTTCTATTTTCGCCATCTGACGATTTGTGCAGCTCTTATTTCAATCATACCCTTCACACATACTTATCAATCATCCCTGAATACTTGACAAAACCTATACCAATAACGCAGCCCCCGAAACTACTATTAGTAGTCGATACGGTTTAGATAGTTGATACTCGTTGTACATTGCAGCTTTTGGTTCAGTGTCAGCAGAAAAAGGTAAAAAGCAAGGGGGTGCCCAGCTCGGGGTGCCAGGGGGCAAAAAACACGTTCGATAATATCATATATCGAAACTTCGATAGTATCATATCTCGAAACTTAAACTTTCGATACGATATCCAACACAACTGTAGTATTCATAATATATACCTACAGTAGTATTAATAGTGGTTTTCTGCTTTCAGGAATGTTATGAGTGACCAATGTTGAAGCTCATGCTGCACATTGTCGGATGGCAAAGATAATAATAATACATACCTAGTATATAGCAGTTTTGCGTGTTCGCAGCGGCGGACGACGACGGCGAAATCGTCGGCGAGTGTTTTCGACGCTTTCTCCCCTCCCAAAAGTCTCAAGGACGTTAAGCTCGTGAGCGTTATTAAGCTCATTTTCTCGTTTTTTTTTTCTCTTCAAAGTACAGTAGATACCGGTAGCATTTTCAGATTTAAGAGTGCGTGCTGCATGTACGCAGGAGTGCAGGGGTGCAGTAGTCGAGCTTGGCAGTAGTACTGGTGGCGCTGGATCACAGACAAGACAAGACAAGGCTCTCCGGGCAGCAACAAGGCCGTCCGTAGGTACGCATAGCCAGTAGTAGTTAGTGCATTCGCGGGGGGGGGGGGGGGGGGGGCGAACTCATTTGTTGCTTGCCTTCGTAATTTGACCATTGACCACGCATGCCTTTCGAGACGGAGCACCGGCGGTCCTACTCCTAATAGAGACACCTCCAACATGTGGGCGCTCATCACGTTGTTTCTATATATTACAAAGAAGCTTTTTGCACGGGGTGTTGGTGCCATGGTGTTGGGCTGTGGGCACAAACAACACTTACGCTGTCCTCTCCCCTCCCGGCCTCCTCGCCCCGCGCTGCCCTGTCTCGAACAACATCCTACGTTTGTCGATGGACTGGGTGGTTTTATGATAGAACACGTTTTTAGTCAAAATAACCCCAATAATAGTGGTATGACACTGTAGCAGGCGCATGCAGTATAGCAGTGCAGACGCAGGGGGTGTCGCGGCTGTGCACTGTACCGCTCTGGATTGACGTAAGTGTGAGGATTGTTTGGTCTTCAACATTCCCATCCCGACGGCCCTTATATTTTCGTCCGTATATATAAACTTCGTATATGATATATGATAGTACAACAGCAGTGACATGCCATGAATTGCCATCACCTCCTACTTATTATTTATCGCACGTGACAATGATGTGACATGTATGCGCCTCTTTTTGTTGTTGTTGCTGTTGTTGTTATTGTTTTGCTTCCCATCCGACGATGTGGTGCAGCACGAAAGAGCGTCGACATTGATCAATAATAAACATGAGCATTTCCCGAAATAAATAAGAAACAAGAAAATAAACCCAATAATAAAAGGGAAACAAAAATGGTGTCTCCTGTTTTTTTGTGTTTTATCTCATCATGAAAATATGTATTATACGCACAGTAGATGATGGAAGGACTGGCTGGCTGGGTTTTATTCTGTGGGGTCCCCGACTGAGTTATTTTCCTTCTTCTTGGTTTGCACTTTCCGTGTACCCCTTTTGCGTAGTCACCACGGGCTAGGCTACCTAACCTCTTCTAGCACGGTACTTTCGTTTCGGGTACAAACTTACTTGGGCTTAAGACTAAGACATGCGTTTATATACACTGCAGAACTAAAAGGCTTGGCTTTTTACCAGTGACTTCATCCCTTAAGGGCTATGTACAAAAAAAGGTCCCACAACCGACCCGTGCTAGGAAAGCGGCGGTAGCTGGCCGGGGTTCGTGCGTAGGGCACGGG
Source organism: Saccharina japonica (assembly GCA_008828725.1). Classification (NCBI taxonomy): domain Eukaryota; class Phaeophyceae; order Laminariales; family Laminariaceae; genus Saccharina; species Saccharina japonica. The sequence goes on along the minus strand of MEHQ01002771.1, from coordinate 214,505 downwards.
GGGGGGGTGCTGCGTTGTCACCTCGCTCGCGTCAAGGTGTGTGGCATTGGACAGCAAGAGACAATAAAACAGCCCTACTGGTTTTACTTAATTCGTGCGTACTAAGTTTAACACCATTAATTTACTTTCCTTCAATATACGTACATATATATCATCCGAGGGAGACGACATGTATTAACCAAATGTGCCTTGAACGAATGCAAGCAGTGACAATAAAAAGCAACACAAAAATGTGTCTTTCATGCCTCGATCACGTGACCTGCACACACGTCGAGACTTTTTTTTAAGGGGTGCGATGCCGTGCCGACATCTTCGGCTTTTGTTGTTTTTGTTTTTGTTGTTGTTGTTGTTGTTGTTGTTGTTGTTGTTGTTGTTGTTGTTGTTGTTGTTGTTGTTGTTGTTGTTGTTGTTGTTGTTTTCGCACCTTCTTCGTGCAAGCGCAGAGCTGTAAGAGGTCTTTTCTAAACCACGACGCAATATCGTCGTGTCTCCTACCATGAGGGGAAGGTCTTGAGAGAGCCCGCAGCTATGCCGGTGATTCTATCGGTGACGCCCGCAATTTTCCCGGCGATCCTATCGGTGATGCCCGCAGTTTTGCCGGTGACGGCCCGCACAGCGCACCCACCGTTTTTTTTTCCGTAGGCGTCGTGCACGTATACGCGCCACTGCTGTCGTTGAGCCACTGGTGCTGCTGCTGGTACTGTTGTTGGTGCTGCTGTGGTGGCTGTTTTTGCAACGAACGCCGAGTTTACGTCTCGTGTAGAGCGTGCTTTCGCGATGATATATAGGCGCTTTTTGCTACCTTCGTGCTGAGGAGCTTGTTTTTTTGGCAGCCGCGGGGCGATAACTTCGTACCTTAGCAACACGTAAGAGAGATATACATATATACATACAAGATTCGAAATATCGGGGGTGTTATTGACTCGAAATCCCGGGGGTGTCGCACGTTGAAGAGGGGGAGCATCATCACCATCAGGCGTCCGTCTCCCACTGTATTCACTCCGAGTACTCGTGTACTAATGCTGTATGCTGCTGTGTAACGAGATGAGGTTCAACGCGACGTGTGTGCTTGATTTTTATCATTGTGGAAATGTGAACATAATTGCATGGATCTTCTCCTGGCGAACACCGCACACACATATGTCCGGACACGAAAGCACCGTCCGTGGTTGCGTCACAAAGGCCAAAGTGTGAAGCGGTGGTGTTGTTGTACTGCTGTTTCACCGCTGCTGCTGCTGCTGCTGCTGCTGCTGCTGTAGCGTCTACCGTGGCTGTGCAGTTGCTTTTTTTTAAATGCGGGGGAAGTGTGAGACCGTGTCATCGTTGTCCAGGTGCCCCTGCTGAGATTACCTGTAGTATGTCTTCGTTCCTACTTCCTACACAGTACACACACGCACACACACTAATGCATCGTCCGTGGCGGTCACCACAGGAAGGGCTTGATGTGCGACTGGCTGCTGCTGCTGTTCCGGGGCAACCACATAGTAGACAGTTCCACGGGTAGTGTACTCGGACATGTTACAGCAGTAGCGGCCAGCAGCAGCAGAGCAGCAGAGCATATAATATTGAAAAGTGTGGGATTTGCATTGTCCTGGCAGGCTCTACTGCTGTAGCTCGGCGGAAACAGATCCCGTAGTTACTTGTCAGTCTTCGCGCGGCTTTGAGCACCCAGAGCACGCGCCACGGACCTCGGCCGGGGCCCAAACTTGAGGCGTGTGGACACGCGGGCCACTTGCGTGCCCCGCGGCGGAGAGCACGAGAAAAGACCCCCGGCCGGAAGAGAAGAAAAAAGTCGATGTCCAAAAAACTCCAATTTGATACATACACATAAAACGCTTCGTACCGCAGATATTTATTCCAACAATCTGCTTAACGTGCCGTGTTCTCTTGGAACCCGCCCTTTCGTACGCACTGCTACCGAAGGTGCATCTATTTGAGGCTAAACATCGCCCCCTTCCTTCTCTCGCGCGTTTTGTTTTGCCTTTGCCTCTCTTTCTCCCTCCCTCTCTCTCTCTCTCCCCCTATCCCTCTGTGTATTTCCCGTTCTGCTGTGCTCCGTCGCCAAAACCACCAATCTCTGTTTGTGTCGCCAGATGGTCCAGCAGTTGGAAGGGTGGGCGGATGAGTTCGGGGGAGACTACGAGCTCTCGCTGTTCGGAAAGAAGATGGTCGTGTTCACCACTCCCGCCGACTGCCGACGCATTATGACTCTGCGCCCTTCAAAGTTCGGGAGGGGACTGACGCCGGTAACCCCCCCCCCCCCCGCCCCCTCCCCCTTCTGGTTGGCTGAAAACCCACTGTGCTCCGTCCCGGCATTGTAGTGGATGGCGACGGGTCTATTGATGGTCATGACGACTAGCGGCGCGTGCAGGCGATATGAGACCCCCCCCCCCTGTTCCCCCCCCCGTGATAAATATATTACATTTATAGTTGTTGGCGTCGTTGCAACGACGCTGTAAAAAACGCCACTCGCTGCGTGAGCAGAGCACCAGGGTGCCAGTTTTTTTTGTCGTTATTTTTTTGGGCGGTCACCAAGCTGGCGGTCGAGTAAGATTAATTTGTGCGGAGGTGGAGAACCTTGTTCCGGTCACAAGGGGAATGGGTCGTTTCACGTAGTGTTAATATGGAAGCGCGTCCGCGAGTGCAGTTAGCAATAGTAAAACCCATTTGCTGTCTCCGGAAGTGGCCACACCAAGAAATTAAAATTAACTCATTGAAGCTGTCTCCATATGCAAGTCGCCTGCAGAGGGCGGTTCTTAGCAGGATGGGCAGCTGACCCTCCATGGACTCGCCCAATACCCCACGCGTTTCGGCGCTTAGTGAAGCAATGTCTGCCCTGGTTGTGAAAACCCAACGCGCTCCGTCCGCGCATTGTAGGGATCGAGGTCTAATGGTCATATGACTACGGCGTGCAGCAACATGAGTACACCCCCCCCCCCCCCCCCCTGTTTCTCTCGATTTTATTGCAAGATATGATACTTGTACGCCCGCCCACCGTAACGAGTGGTGCCATAAAAAAAAACAAAATGGAGCAGAAGCGATCGGGGCTGACGCCATAAAAAAAATCCCAGTTTGTTCGTTATTGTTTTGGTTGCATGCCATGATATGATAGGTGTGCACCCCCTTCTAGGTTGGTGCCATAATAATAATAACAAAGGAGCAAGAAACGATCGTCGTGTCTCGTCGCGGTACCGTTTGGCGCTTGGGTAGGGCCTGGAGTGTTCCAATTCCTGTCGACAGGCAGGCAGGCAGGCAGGTCGTGTCTCGTCGCGGTACCGTTTGGCGCTTGGGTAGGGCCTGGAGTGTTCCAATTCCTGTCGACAGGCAGGCAGGCAGGCAGGCAGGCAGGCAGGCAGGCAGGCAGCCACGGCGAAATCGACAACAACGACGACCACGCAGCACTGCTCGACCGAGTCGTTTTTCGCTTTGCTGCTCCGCGCACAAAACAATAATTAGCCCGCAGAGGCGTATCGGGGTGTCGCTTTTTCCTCTTCTTTTGTGCCCCGTGTCCTGATCGATGCATTTCCCCCCATACTACACCGTCGCGTTGCCCCGCCGCGTTGCCCGCGCCGCTGTGTGTACTGCTTCTCCTTTCCGACCTGGGAAAAACAAACAATCGACGACGACGACGACGACGACAACGACAACCACAGACTCAGTTCCAATGGGCCGCGGACAAGCTGGGCTTCACTCCGTCGATGTTTTTTGACGAGGGTAAGCAGTGGGGGCGCGGCAGGCGGATTATCGCCCCTTCCCTCAACGGACACAACGTGACAGCCATGATCCCCATCATGTCCAAGGTGCGGTACGGACATGTCAACTTCAAGTTGAACGGGGGACATCTTTGGTTTCGAATCGCCCCTGAGTCATTCATTCTCTCTTGAGCATCCTGTTCAGATTTTAGCGGTCGCGTACTTTCACAAAACACACACAGTCAGTATATATATATATATATTAAAAAAAAAACAGCTGTGAGCTCGAGGATTTCGTCAAAACTCATCTTTGCTAGCTGAATGCAATACTTCGATCGCGCGTACTTACGGGTTTTATATACCTCGTATATAACGCATATCTATATCTGGGTGGCGGTTTATTGTGTGGATAGGCCATTGCTCAACTTTTTAAGAAATATGCGATTCACACGTTTTCGGCGAGGTTGACTGTCGACATTTTCTTGACTATGTATGCTTCCGGGCGGGTTGGTTTATCGTGTTAGTTGGCGTTTCTCGGCATTGCCAAGAGAACATACGGTTCACCGCATACTGCTTCACGGACGAGAGGTTGGTTGACTGTCGACGCGTTCACGTATTCTCCATCGCGCGGGATTTATCTTGCCCGTCGTGCTGCTGTGATCGCCGTCCGCTTTGAGCGAGCGCCCACCCCTCCCCGGGTCTAGCGCGTGATATCGCCTCGGTTTTCGTGCGCACGCCGCCTCTGCTTTTCCGTCTCGGCGGCGTTCTGTTCCGCTCACCCCTACCGCTCTTCCCCAGTGCACGCGTTGTCCTTTCCTCTACTTGACCCTTTACCCTTCCGTTCCTTTTTCATTCCTTGTTGTGTGCTTGGTTCCTTCTTCGTCCCTTTGTTCCATCGTTCTTTTCGTTCCTGTTTCGTCCCCTTATTCCTCCGTTCCTTTTTCGTCCCTTTATGGTTCTGTCGTTCCTTCGTTTCTTTTCGTTCCTTCGTTCCTTCGTTCCTTTTCGTTCCTCCACTTTTTCGTTCCCTCGTTCCTTCGTCCCTTTCGCCCCTTTGTTCCTTCGGTAATGTTATGTTCCTCTTTCGTTCCCCTTTCGTTCTGTCGCCTCCTTCGCCCCTTCGTTCCTTCGATCCTTCGATCCTTTGTTCCTTCGTTCCTTCGATCCTTTGTTCCTTTGTTCCTTCGTTCCTTCGTTCCTTCGTTCCTTCGTTCCTTCGTTCCTTCGTTCCTTCGTTCCTTCGTTCCTTCGTTCCTTCGTTCCTTCGTTCCTTCGTCCCTTTTTTCGTCCCTTTTTTCGTTTCTTTTTCGTCCCTTTTTCGTTCCTTCGTTCCTTTGTTCCTTCATCACAAGATCGGAGAGCGTTTGTGCGCCAAATTGAGCGCGCAAGCAGAGAATGGCGAAGTCATCGACGCCACGGAAACCTTCAGTGAGTACACGGGAAGATGCATGGCCGTAGTCGTATGACCATCATAGACTCTCGCATGCCTGCAATGGCGGGACGGAGCATGTCGGGTTTTTACCGTCCAGGCAGACATTGCTACTGTAGCATAATATGCGAAGGGAGCACTATCAAGGTAGTTTGCAATGCAAAAAATGCGATGGCAACGAAAGGTCTCTGTGACTTTTGTCTTGATATAATATTTCGAGCGCGGTTTCTGCGACAAGCAAGTTTCTCCGTGTGTGGCGCGATGTAGCAACGAGAGAGGGAGAGGACGTTACACGTGAAACGCCCATGTTGTGCTGCGCTTTATCCATGTAGGTATGTTTTTCACCCGAGGTGTAGTAGCGTTTAGCCCCGCTACCGTTGTTGATGTTATTGATTGATTGTTGTTGTTGTTGTTGTTGTTACTACTGTTGTTGTTGGTGTTGGTGTTAGTATTGGTGACTGTTGTTGTTGTTGGTGTTGTTGTTACGGCTGTTGTTGATAGTGCCGCTGTTGTTGTGTTGTTGCTACTGCTGTTGTTGTTACTGCTGCTGTTGCTGTTAGTGTTGCTATTGCTGCTGCTGTTGTTGTTGTTGCTGCTGCTGCTTTGCTATCGTTTATTGTGACATTGCTGTTGTTTGATGATGTTTGTGTTTTTTCATGCTGTTGATGTCGCTGTCGGTCCCTTTATATCATACAGTCATCCCCGTCGTCTTCGTCGTCATCAGCTATTGATTGCCCGTGTTTTATCCCTCCCCCAAAGTGTGTCTTCCTTTGCCGCACGCAGTTCTTTTACACGGCAACCCTTCGTCGCCCTTTCTTTTGTCGTTCGATGGCCTTTTTGCACACCTACCTTCACCTCCATCTCAGCGCGCTTCACGCACGACATCATCGCGCTCACGGCCTTCGGCTTCGACGCAAACAGCATGGGCGCCACCAAGGATAAACCGTGCAAGTCGTACGACAGCATGGCGGTCATCTTCGACTCGCTGATGGCTCTAGTCATGCAACCGCTGGCGATGTGAGAGTCCGGGCCGTCACAGTTGCCGCTACATGTTTTGACACGGGGGTGTGTGTGGGTGCATTTTTCTTTTTTTCCATCCCATTTATTACCTTCGCACTTCTGTCTTTCTCCCTCCCTAGTCGTAACTCAGATCCGGGGTCAAAAAGTAGGCTCCTCTCCCTCCTCCCCCACTACGGTTCTTGCCTTTATTTTTATCGCGCAGAGGGTTCAGCAATCCCAACGCTCGTCGATTGTCATCGAATTTTTCCAACTCACGCTCTCGCGCTTTTCGCTATTATAGTCAAGATATTTTTAGCGAGAAAAAGTCACTACGAGCATGCACTCGGGGGGGCTCGAACTTACGTTCTTGATTTTTAACAGACTTCGTGGTTACCTGCTAGCCCACCGGGGCGACCGGCTGTATGGACATGCGTGCGTGCGATTCATGCGTCATGTTTTGTTTTTTTGTCATACTTAATGTTTGTGTATGTTTTTAGGATGGCGCGAGGGAGGGGAGGGTGAGGGGAAGGTGAGGGGGAGGGGGAGGGGGAGGGGGAGGGGGGGGCGTAATCATTTGTTGCCGTTAGTTGCTTGCCTTAGTCAGTTGACCTTCGACCACGCATCACTTTCGAGACGGAGCACCGTCTCTATTCCTAATATACGGGGGTGGTGGGGGGTTGAATCGCTGAGAGGTTTCGGGCCACGGGGTCCTCCTCCTCTCCGTCTATCGAGGAGTAGGCGTGCGTGGTGGGGGTCACCACGTTTAGCGCCCCCTTGTCGCGTGTGTGTGTACATGATTTGTGGCGCAAGGCCCCTGGGAGTTGTACGATAGCGCTTTCTTCTCGGGGAACGAAATGCCATGTCAAATAACTACATGTATACTTCTATATTTTTTTAGAAGCGTAAGTAATAAATCATTTCATGTTGACCGCAAAATGTTGTTGGCTGGGTATGTAGTGTGTGTGTTTTCGTTTTTGTTTCTCACTGCTGCAAGAAAACTCTGCACGATAATTTGTTGCAATTGTTTTTTTTTTTTTTTTTTCTTGCTTCTTGACACCTTCGTGTTGCGCCGCGGCGGAGAGGCTCTGGTGTTTGCGTTGAGGCCTGCCCCGAGCCGTGGTGGTACGCAGCAGCGGGGCGTTGCGCTTTTGATCCCCAACAAAACGTTTTTCATTAGCCGGGAACCCCTCGATCGAAGAACTATACGGTAATTATTGCCCCCAACATACAGAGACAGCTCGCAAAGATGAGTTTCGACCAAAAACTTATCCTCGATCTCACATGCTGTTTTTTTTTTTTTCAAATTTATTTATTTTTTGCGAATACTAACTGGATTCTGCCCGAAGCATCTTTACATCCGGCGCATGCTTCAAAAATAATACGATGAAAACCCTAGGGATGGGATGGTGTTTTCTGGGTTATGTACATATATACGTCTATGGCGTAGTTTCGTTTTGTCTCAAAAGTCTGTTGCTGTGGTGGGGTAGCTCGATCGAAGTATTACACTCAGCTAGCAAAATATGAGTTTCGACGAAATCCTCGAGCTCACAGCTGTTTTTTTTTTTTGTTATATAATAGAGCTCCCCAAGCGGGACGGACCCTAAAGAAACGTTGCTGTACGTAGGTGCCACCTCGACTGTAAAACGCCACCCCCCCACTCCGACTCGAAAGGGATGCGTGGTCAATGGTCAAATGACTAAGGCAAGCAACAAATGAGTACACCTCCCCCCCCCCCCCACCGCTCGAAACCTCTTGCGGCCTTCCCCGTTCAATCATGTGTTTCGATGTCTTCAGAGTGGCGTCGTCGTAGTTTGCTCTGCGCCCGCCGTGTGCTGCTTTTTTTTTTATGTTTCTTTCTTTTTTCCGGTCGATTCGAATAATGACAGGGTGGGCTGGGTCACGCTGAGGTCGATTCTTCCTTGGGTGCGCGAAGCGAAGCACCAGTCGATGGAGCTGCAGATTGTGATTCAGGTAAGCGAAGGCAAAACCGCCGCGAAGTCTATGGAGCAGTACGCGACAGATGGTAAGAAATCTCTTAGTTTTTGGCCAGACTGGAATTCTTACTACGTAAGATTGGGTGTGTTCCCCACTATTTTCAGTACAAAGAGGTCGCATTCTTATGTCCCCCCCCCCAAAATCTCAGTTTCAAGTTCTTGCTAGATTCTCAACATCTGTCGTGTACTGTATCACATGTGTATGGCGGCGGGGACGGCGTGCGCGCGTGCGGTCATGCGTGCGTGCTTGCATGCCTGGTACGATATACTGCATGGTGTCGGCGGCGGCGGCAGCGGTGGCGGTGGCGGTGGCGGTTAGAAATACGCCCGTAGAGCGGTAGACCCGCCGGGATCGCGTAGAGTAGACCCGCCGCGATCGCTCACCGTCGACGATAGTGAACATCTACAGGCAGTACAGAAGCCCTGAATACACAGACAGGATTCTCGGAGGAGATAAAAAAAACAAAAAACAGACTCGTCTACCATCACCACACGCGTGATGAAGGAGGGTCCCCAAAAAAGAAAAACCGGAATGCAAGAGGTCGTGGAGAAGGGCAAGCGCATGATAACCTGGGCTGATTCTTCGGGTAAACCCCGCGCGATGTGGGCTACGACATGTAGTATCGAAGAAGGCGAAGCGGGGGGGGGGCGAAACATGACCACCGGTACCTTACCACCGTCCCGCCCTAAGCCGTACCTTGCGAATAAGTCGCCTACGCACTGCCAGGCCGGAAGCACCTTGGGCAAGCGCGCGAATCGAGATAATAATGTACTGTATTTTTTTTCTCGGGGGAAACATATGATCTCAATATCCACCGCCGGATGGACTTCTCAACAGACTTACCGACGAAAACACAACTGCTGTACGTACGTCTGGCGCTGTCGACGTCGAACATATCGTCGATCGTCTGGGGTCTTGTGTGTGCTTGGAGTTTTTCGCTCATAAAAATTGTTGCCCTAGGCAGACCGCATCTGGCGTGATGCATCCGTTCACCCTCTAATGGGGCCCCGCCTGCTGCCCGCGCTGGCTTCTGGCGTATGTCTAGGGCAGTCGCCCACTCTCTGATCTGGTGCGTGCGCGGTGAACGTCTGCCGCTCGGCGAGCGCTTCTCATTGGAGCTGTCATCCTTATGCAAGTCCGCTTCACACGCGGTTCTTAGTAGGACGCAGCTTCACCCTTCATGCGACTCGCCGAACGCCTCACGGCGCTTCGCGCTTGGTGCTAGCAATGCCTGCCTGGTTGGTGAAAACCCGCCATGCTCCGTCACGGCATATTGCAGGGATGCGAAGGTCTATGGTAATACGACTAAGGCCATGCATGCATGTCGAGTACACCCCCCACCGCCCCCGCCCGCATTGCTCATAGCCATACGACTACGTCCATGCATGACAAGAGTATCCCCCCCCGCGCGCGCGCATCTTTCAAAGTTAAGGTTGCGAGCGGGACTTTCGCCGCTTTGCTGCGACAAAAAAAAACAAAAAACCAAACACAGCTCCTAAATACTACCGGTAATGCTACGATTAATGCGAAGTACCTGGTACCTGGTACCTGATATGTACATAAGTTAAGCACCCCTCCACAACAAGTACACCGCGCTGGCTTATCTTATCTAAACAAAAATAACGATGCCCTCCGTCAACCGGCCACGCATTGTTTTGGGTATAAAACGCGCTGCTGACGATACACAGGGGGTGATCGACGATATGCGGCGCAAGACCCTCCTGGCGGCGGAGGCGGCGGAAACGTCGAGCGACGACGACAGCAGCAGCATCAGCAGCACCGACTCCAGTGGCGGCACACTCCTGCGGAAATGCATCCGCAGGTCAGGGGGCGAGGCCCAAACTCAGAGCGACCGCATGCGTTTTTCCGACCAAGACGTCGTACGGCACGTCAAGACGTGAGTTTTGTGTTGTGTTGTTTTATTTTGTTTTGTTTTGTTTTGTTTTGTTTTGTGTGTGTGTGTGTGTTTTTTAAAATCAGCCCGTCCCTGCCCACCCACCGCCGTTGACCAAAAGTTTGCGAGAAATGAAGAAACAAAAACAGCAACAAAAATCGCGCGTTTTTTTTTTTGTGCCTTCCGAAGAATTAAATAAATTAATACATATCCGCCGTGAAAAGCCGGCTTTTCTTTCTTTGACTCTTGGTTGCGGCTGCTGGTAGTTTCCACGGCAAATCAAACGTGTGCTCCGTTCCGCGTCCACTATGTTGACGTACCGGGTACTGCTGCTGCTGTACGTAGGTATACCGAGTTGCTGTTTGCAAAGGCGTTACTGCTTGGTGTTGACGCTTGCTGTCGTAGGGGTTGTGCCTGCAATTTTCACTTAACCTTCCTTCCTTCGTCATTTGAGTCGTTCTTTTCAAAATCTCGCCCCAAACCTGACTTTTAAGAATATATGCAATACGTAAATCCCATGGCCCAGGTGTGATATAGAAGGATCTTGAGATGTTCTTCCTTATCCATCACCCATAAATAATTTGGCACGAAAAATGTTTTTTTTTTTTTGCTGTTCCTACACACATCATAGAAACGCTTCTTTTTTTTGGTAGAGAGGAAGCAGCGTCTTTTGCGCCGTTGCTTGCTGCACACCTGGGTGGCCACTTGCTTTTTTTGCGGCGACTAAAAAGCCACGTACGTACGCGTCTGTCCTCTTGTTGTTGTTGTTGTTGTTGTTGTTGTTGTTGTTGTTGTTGTTGTTGTTGTTGTTGTTGTTGTTGTTGTTGTTGTCGTTGTTGTTGTTGTTGTTGTTGTTGTTGTTGTTGTTGTTGTTGTTGTTGTTGTTGTTGTTGTCGTTGTTGTTGTTGTTGTTGTTGTCGTTGTTGTTGCTACTGCTGTTGTTGCTAAAAGCTTGTTACTGCTGTTGCTGTTGTTGTTGTTGTTGTTGTTGTTGTTGGGCCCTCCCGTTGCTGGTATCGTGCGAGCGCGTTGCTTCGGTTTTATCGACACCTAAGAGCGGTTTCATGGCAGATCTCACCCTCGGAAACACGATATATACAGTAGATGATATGCCGGTACAAATCAGACAGCTCCCACGTACGAGCCAAACACTAGAAAAAAAAAGAGGACCGCACCGTGTCATGGGTATTTGTAGGAAAATGCTTGACAAAAAGACAGAGGCGAGCCCCGAGATTGTGGACCCCGCCTGCCTCCCTACTCCCTGCCCATGAAAAAAAAAACACTTGTCATTTAGCGCGCACAGCAGTAGGTTTCAGATCGCCACAAGTTCGGTTGCGTCGCGTTTACTAGACCCAAGCGAGGCGCCAAGCTCGGGGGACCTCGGAGTGGTTCTGCATTTTTTTCATACACCAGATTGCTGGATTTGATATTGTTTTGACAGCTTTTGCGCAGCTCAGACGCTGTATGGGCTAGCTACCCTATCCTCTCGAGAGAGGATGTGCAGGTGGACGACGGTGACGCGCCATTTCCCTGCTGCTCTTCCGTCGTCGCTTCGAGAAAAAAAAGCTGCAGGGGGTTTCCATGTTGTTTGGGGCGCGAATACGTTTCGTGTCTGCCTTTTCTCGTTTTGGACCCTATCTGTATGCCGCCCCGCGTGCGGCAAGCGAAAAGCGCATGATGCATGCATGCTAAAAGCGCGACTGCTGTTGCCCTTTTGTTGTTGTTGTTGTTGTTGTTGTTGTTGTTGTTGTTGTTGTTGTTGTTGTTGGTGGTGGTTTTTGCTACGTACGTACGAGTTTCTACCGGTTCATTTCCCGCGTGTGGTTTTTTATCCGTTGAGCTCTCCACAACCATTCCATTTTGCTTTTTTTCGGTTTGTTTGTTTTCTTCTTTTGTTTTTGTTGATTTTCATCTGTTTTGAGAATAGTAGATTGACGAGATCGCACCGAGCGCGTCTTCGAGCAGTTCGCCCGGTTACGTATATTTGTTTTGTTTAGTTTTGTTTTGTCTCGCCGCAATTACTCCCCCTTCGACGGAGCGAAAAGCCTTTTTAGCCGACAGGAACGGTTTTGTTTTGTTTACCCTCCACCCTGTTTCTGCGTCGCAAGGCGCGCATCCATGAGAGCCACGCCGAGAGATAAGGCGGTAGGCTTTTCTTTTCCGCGCGCGAGAGAGATATCTCGGTTCAAAAAAACAATCCGACGATTTGTTAAAAATCGCAAAATTTCGGAGTAAACTAAACCCCTGCGTCAGGAAAAACATTCGGACACGAACAAAAATGTGCCTCCCCCCCCGTCCCGTCCCGTATCCTCTCCTCGCTGAAATGATGCCATATGTTGTATGCATATCCTACGCGTTTGTTTGTTTTGTTGTTTTTGATATATACGTCGGATTCGTTTCTTATGGTGCGTTTCTGCTTGTGACTTTTTGGTCGACGGAAGCAGTGATGTGTCTGCTGTAGTTGGGGGTGGTGGCGTGCGGTAGCAATAGGCTGCGGCGAGATATCGAGAGTTTCGTTTGGCACCGGACCGAGGTGACACCGTTGGGGCCTTAGCTCAGATCCAGGTGCATTTTTTGCCGGAGAGGAGCCTCGTCTCTCTCCCGCCTCCTGCCTCCCGCCGCCCGCCTCTCGCCTCCCGCCGCCCGCCTTTGGCCTCCCGGCTCGCATTCAGCGGTGTGAAAACGTCGATATTCTCATATAGGCGCAGAACGCTGAAATAGTTGACAAGAGCGGTGTTTTGGCGGAATCGTTTACCTACGACGCAGATCATCCCTCCGTAACGCCCCCCCCCATCCGCGCCTTCTTGGTGCAAGCAATGTCTGCCTGGTGAAAACTCGACGTGCTCCGTCCCGGCGTTGTCGGGATGCGAAGGTCTACGGTCGCACGGCGGCCAATCATGACATGACTACACCCCCCCCCCCCCCCCCCCCCCCTTACTATGTATAAAGCGCGAACATCGAGTTTCGTCGGCATTTCTCCTCTAGACATATATTTTCCCTACAAGGCAGGCATTTCCTCCGTAGCCCCCTCCCCCTCTCTCCACGACGATGTAAAGCGCGAACACAGAATTTCGTCGGCATTTCTCCTCTAGAAATATTTCTCCGGGAGACTACGTACGTACAGTGCGTACCAGTTAGCAGCGCGAAGAAAGGTTTAAGGGTAGTTCGTACGGGTATTTTAGCTATCTACCAAAGACGGGCCGGAGGTTTGTAGTCCCAGTTGTTAGTTGCTCCAAATAAAGAACATCGTGTACGTACGCGGGAACTGGTCGAAACTGAACTTTTCTAGCAAGAGCAATGCGTCCGTCCGCCTTCTTAGTCCAGCGACGCGTTTACTCCGATTTGTTTTTTTCCGGTTTGTGATTGGCCGGAGAACGGGGAAGTTCTTCCAGGGCACATATATGATTCCCCAGAGCCACATCACGCTTCAGGAGGGGTAATCCTTGTTTTTGTTGTTGTTGTTGTTGTTGTTGTTGTTGTTGATGACGATGATGCTGTTGATGTCGTTGTTATCGTCGCTGCTTTCGTTGTTGTTAGCGAGGATGCTGTTGGTGTCGTTATTGTTGTCGCGCTGTGTTTCGTTGTTGTTGTTGTTGTTGGTGCTGTCGCTGCTGTTCTAGTCTTTGTGGTTTTTGCTGGTTCTGTTGTTGTTCTTCTTGGATTTGTGTTTATTGTCGGTTACCGTGTTGTTGTAGTTGCAGTAAGTTATTGTGTAGTTGTTGGTGTTGATGCTGTTGGTGTTGGCGCCCGTAGGTTGTGGATGAGATTGTTGTGGTACTTGCTAACTGTTGTTGTTACACTGGTAGTGGTTCAGTGGAACTTGAAGCCGGGCTGATGTGCCTGTTTTTATTATGTTGTGTTGATTGTGTTTCTCTCCTACGAGCAGAGGTGACACTTTTGTGGTATGTTATGTCACATTGATATACTACCACTTTTGCGTATTATAGATGCGTTAACGCCGAGCTGTTTGGTGTTGCGGCTCCACACAACTGCCGTATTGTTGTGATCGCGCTTCTCTACTGCCAGCAGAGACGCTGCGTGTTATGATATGTGAAGTTAACTCCGCTTTTTTGTTTCTGGCATACCTGAGACTCACTGGTATTTACGCAGTTCGTTCTGAGCTGTTTGATGCTGCGACTCTACACAGCTGCTGTCTGCGTGGAATAGCAACTGGCAACAAGAGCGTCAAACTCTCCTGGTGTGTTTGACCCCCGACCACGAACAAATCATGGCTCGTCTATCGTGGGAACAAATAAAAAGGGCAGCGGCCAAAAAAAGGTATACCTCGTCCATTTGCGGCCAAAATCAGGTACATACTTAAAACCAAGTCAAAAACGCACTCCACGTGCCCTGCCATTGGTCCAAAACTCGTTGTACCGGTTTTTGCCTCTTCAAAACCCAGGTATACCTGATTTTGTCTACTCTGCTTGACTTTCACCTTTTTCTTGTCGTTTTTAAGCCAATCAGAGGGCCTTCATAGTTCCACCCTATGCCCCCTATACAAATGCCGACGTACGCGGAGACCCCCTTCGCCCTTCACACCTCGCACTACACGCCACTCGAGCGACACACACATACATCTGCCTGCACACCTCCGCCGAAATAATACGAGATAGAAGGCTCCCCTTCGGGATTGTGGTTGACTTGGAATACCAGAGGGGTGTCACAAAAGTTGAGAAGGGAGAATACAGCAGCAGGCGTTCGTTCCTCGTACTATTAATAGCAGCTACTCGTATACGTAGCCGCCGGGCGAGCACGAAGAACATGAAAAAACTCTACTTTGCATTGCAAGGAACAGCAGGTTCGTGGGGTGCGTTTTAAACTAGATTTTAGTATGTACCTGTTTTTGGCCCCGAACGGACCAGGTGTACCTGTTTTTGGCCGCTGCCCAAATAAAAATATGGCGTAGACTGAGTTCGTTTTGTTTTACTGTATCATAACGCGCACTTAAACCGATCACTGGTAATCAGGTTATCGCCTCCTCGAACAAATATTCGCCCATCGATTTCCTGTGCTGACCAAAACTATCCTCTTTCATTCATGTCCTGTGCTGACAACAAAACCTAGCGTTAACTCTCCTGGTGTGTCGTGACCCTGACCATGAACATCTTCTGGCTAATCATTGTGGGAGAACAAAAAAAGGAAGGCATGGGCCGGGTTTTTTTCGTTTTGCTAGACATCGCGAAATTCAATCGACTACGTACGAGCTAATGGTCAGTTTGTCGACTCCCTCGAGCAAATTCTTGCCCATTATTGATGTCCTGTGCTGACAAAAAAAAACAACTATGTTCCTTTGTTGATGTTCCTGTGCGCTGACCAAAAACGATGTCCCTTCGCTGATGTTCCTGTGCTGACCAAAAACCTATGTTCGAAAACTGTATTCCGTCATTGTGATTGTTATCTTGTGCTGACAAAACAAAAACTCTTGTTTATTTCGCTTCTTTTTTTTTTTTCTTCCCGCGCTGGCAGCCTGTTCATCGCGGGCACGGAGACTACGGCGCTGACTCTGTCCTGGGCCATGTACTTCCTGTCCGTAAACCCAGACATGGCCGCTCGTTGCCGCGCGGAGGCCCTCAGGGCGTCCTCCCACACGTGAGATGGTCGATTCAACACATCTCCCATCAGTTTTTGAGTTTTGTTTTCGGGAGCGAAAAGCAACTGCCCCGTTACCCCCCCCCCCCCCCCTGGTGGCTCAAAACCCGACGTGCTCTGTCCCTGTATTGTAGAGATGCGATGGTCTATGGGCATACGACTACGGCCACGCATGGCATGAGTACACCCCTCCTGGTTCAAGGAATACCTGCCTGGTCGGTGAAAACCGGACGTAAAGCTCCGTCCCGGCATTGTAGGGATGCGAGGGTCTATGGCTATGCATGACAACGACTACCCCCCCCTAGCAAAGTCTGCCTGGTCGGTGAAAACCCGACACACTCCGTCCCGGCATTGTAGGAATGCGAGGGTCTACGGCCATACGACTACAGCCATGCGTGAAAATGAAGTACCCCCCCCCCCCCCCCTCCCCCACACGATAGAAATGAGCAAATCAATCAACCCTTCGCGGCGACAGGGCGGTGTTATTTTTGTCGGCGCAGACGTGGTTGCCAGCGGTCAATGTAAACAAAAAAAAAACTACACCGTTCGTTCGTCTCGGGCGAGATAATTCTGCGCTGGATTTGAAGCGGACTAAAGCGTGTCATCCCTACAATGCCGGGACGGAGCTTTACGTCCGGTTTTCACCGACCAGGCAGGTATTCCTTGAACCAGGAGGGGTGTACTCATGCCATGCGTGGCCGTAGTCGTATGCCCATAGACCATCGCATCTCTACAATACAGGGACAGAGCACGTCGGGTTTTGAGCCACCATGTCGTGTCGTGTCGTGTCGTGCCGTGTCGTGTCGTGTCGTGTCGTGTCGTGTCGTGTCGTGTCGTGCCGTGTCGTGTCGTGTCGTGTCGTGTCGTGTCGTGTCGTGTCGCGTCGTGTCGTGTCGTGTCGTGCCGCGTCGTGTCTTGTCGCGTGCGGAGGGCCGGTACGTTTCAAAAGCAACATGTTGTTCAGGCCAACACGGCCCCGCCTTCAAGGGCACGCTGTTCCTATACAACCTGTTAAACCCACAGCAGTATCGTTCAAGAGACGTTTCGTTTTCTTGTTTTAAGGTTGATGGCAAATGTGCTTGTACTCGTGAAATAACTGTCGGCATGCCCTGTATAACGGGGGATGGCGGCGGGCTTTCGATGGCATCGAAGCCAAGCAATCCCGGGTGACGACACCGGCGGACCAGGATTTTTCCCACCAAAAAAACAAAACGAAAACTCATTCAGATAAATGGACCAATTCGAAGACCGCGGGGACCAAGTGTAGGATTTTACTTTCGTATACAGCAGTGCTCGCTGTTTTGCGCAATGCACCTCTCTGGTATGTTGTGTCCTTCACGATTCTTGTTTCCTCACACAACACACCGTTCGTTCCTCCCCTTTCCCCCCCCCTCGTATATATATATATATATACATACTTTTTTACGAAATGCGTGCGGTCTTGATTGAACCAGCGATGGCATGGCGTCGACGAACGAGGAACTGGCCCAGCTGGAGTTCTGCCGGGCGGTGTTCCAGGAGACGCTGAGGCTCAGAGGCGCCTCGGCTTTCCAGTTCTTCAACTGCCTGGTATGTATGATACGACCGTGCGGCCTGCTGCTGCCTATTTTTTTGTTTTTCATCTCACCGCCATTAGATAACTATTTTTGTCTTAGAGACCCCACGTTGTAAGCAGAAAAACGAAAACAACGACTGCGATCATTTTCTTATCGGGCGTGTATTAACTACTAATACAACTGCCTGGTATGTACTGGTATTATATAACGTATTTCGTATTTGGGACCCCCATATATAGCGGAAACACAAAAAAAACGACCGCGACAACAGCGGTATATATACTTATTTGTCAGGGCGTCTACGAAATACGAAGGGTGTGCAGCAAGCGAGCAGTACATGAGTATACGATACCACCATGCTGCTGCACGCGTGCGGTGCAGACCCCTTTCATCGCGCAGATCCGGACACACCCCCTACGTACCCCATCAGCAGCCCGGGATATGATCGCGCGGCCGATGCCGTGAGCGTCACTGCTGTTTTCGCGACATTTTCCCCCGAGAAGCCTCAAAGGGACCAATAAGAGGACACTACAACAGTAGCTTTACGCAGACAGCGACAGCAGCAGTGTTGGACACGGGTTGGGTGGCATGCCCGCGAACGTCGCCTGCTGTAACGCCCGAGCGTCTTTTTGTTTAATGTTTTTTTTCTGAAGCAAACCACGAACCCTCCCCCCCCACGGAAACAAAAGACACGCAGAACGTGAAGACACGGAAAGTTTTGGCTCAGCCTCGCACGCACGACAAACGCACCCCCTTGGTTGCCTTGTGGATGTCTGGGTTGCTAAAAGTACGGGTTTATTGGCGTGACTCATCAGTTGCTACAAAAATGAAACACTCACGCGTTCACATAAATAAAAAACACTGCTGTTTACCTGCAATTGTCCACCACTGCTGGTGTACCGAGCGTAACATTTGCCGCTTTTCCGCTTTCCGCCGCCCTCCGTTTTTTTTTTTTTCTTGCAGGAAAGCACCACGATGGGCAACGGGATGGCGGTGGAGAAGGGGACCGGAGTGATCGCTCTCATCCGATACACGTCCCTCTCCGAGGATGCCTTCACAAGGCCGGCCGACTTCGTGCCTGAAAGGTACCTGGTATACTATTACGGGCGACCATAGTAAACACTAGTAAATAGGACCAAATTTTGTTAGTAAAAATTGGGGAGCATATAGGTTTTTTTTTTGTGTACCGTAGGTCCTATTTACTAGTGTTTACTATGGTCCCCGGTAATATATGACCCCCCCCCCCCCCCCCCCCCCCCCCCCCCCCCCCCCCCCCCCCCCCCCCCCCCCCCCCCCCCGGCGCCCCCCCCGCCCCCCCCCCCCCCCCCCGCCACCTCTCGAGCCGACCCCCCTCGATCGTTGGCTGGGCGTTTTCTCCGCACACGCAAGCCAATATCACCGTGAATTCCGTGGTAAAACTTAAAAGGTGTAGCGCTGTCCCAAGAAGCAGATAAACGGTCTAGAAATCACAGCCGATGTTTGATGCGATGCGATGTTGCTTTTGGTTCATGTGTGTGTGTGTGTTTTTTTTTTTTTGTCTTTGTCTTGCGCCTGCTTTGTTGGCTTCGTTTCAGTTCGATACGTACGAGTACATACGATAGCGTGCGGGTGGGCGCGCGGTAGGTCACACGAACGTGGTGTCAGCATGCTCTGACATTCACGGGAAGTGTACAAACATAATGCTTTCGCATGGTATAATGTATTGAGACAACAGAAAGTCGCACATGCCTCCTCTTGTTGGGTGCGGCCGGCAGGAGAGTGACCATCCGTTTTCACGAATATTGTGGTAAGCCATACCTGGTAGACTTTTTTCTACGTATGAAGTACATACATACCTGGTATGCTTCTTCTCGCTGGCAGGCGGAAGTACAGTACGCGCCAAAACAGGCATCAGAACGTGGTACAGACATAGCTCTATCAACAAGAGCGACACAAATTTCAGCCTCCGCTAAAGGTCCCGTTTTTTGTTTTCGTTTTCGTTTTTGTTTTCGTTTTTTTGTTTTTTTTCGCCTCGCACCTCCTCTTATCACCAAACACCGCACCGGCCTACGTACCCCAAAATCACCAACCCATGTGCGAGCTGCCCAAAATAATGTTTCTGCATCTTACGAACGAACACGATCCGTGCGTTTTGCAAAAAAAAAAACAAAAAAAAAACAAAAGGTGGATCGAGGCGGAGCGCGAGGAGGCTCTGCTGGGCGAAGGGGCCAAATACTCGGGCGAAAGCGTGCGTCACGACGAGAAGGCCTTCCTCGCGTTTGGCGCCGGCCCTAGGGTATGCCCCGGACAGGTACGAATGCAATCGCGAATCTGACGCAGCGCGTCGGCCTTTCTCCTCTCTCTCTCTCTCTCCTCTCTCTCTCCTCTGTCTCTCTAAACTCTTTGCGCCGCGTCGGGAGGGCGGCAGTGGTAGCGTGGAAAAACGCGCCCTCGCGTGCATGCATGCATGCGTGTGCGCGCACATGCGTGCGTGCATGCGTGCGGGGCGCAATTATCACAGTTCGGCCGCCGCCCTACCTATGTTTCGGGTAGGGATCGGAGGCAACCTGCAGACGCTTTCTGAACCTCTAGAAGAACGCGGTAAAATAATCTCTAAGACAGCGTGTTACGGCCAGCCCAGCCATCCCGGAAGCTTCTCTCCTGGAAAGAGTCACCTTCGTAGACGCCGCCCAGGGTGGTTTCGGATACCCTGGTTGATGACGGCAGGTAGAGCGAGCGGTGTTCCGTGCCGCAACCTAACCTTCCTTGTTGTTTTTGTCCGGCCTTGATTTACCACCGCTCTTTGTTGTTGCAGGACATGGCGAAGGTCGAGGCGTCCATGATCATCGGCGCCTTGTGCACCCGCTTCGACATTTCTCTGGAACCGGGTCACGTGAGAGCCAGATAATTTGGTTGGGATTCCAAGGGACACATACACCTGGTGTTTATTTTAGAGCCCCCCCCACGGCCTGCCCCTCCGCCATACGCATATATTATATATCTATGGGTTGGGTTGGCGTCGCCTGGCGACGACGCTGTAAAACATGCCTCTCACTGCGTGAGCTAGACAACCAGGGTACCGTTTTTTTTTTTTTTTTTGGCGTTACCCAGACTGGCGGTCGAGTAGATCATTTGCTGGGGGATCGCGGAACCTCACTCGCGCAAAGGGGAATGATCGCTATCACGTAGTGTGATATGGTAAGGCATTCATGAGGCAGATACATAGTGCTCCCATTGCTGTCTCATGAAGTAGCCACACCAGATATTAAATTAACTCATTGAAGCTGTCATCCATATGCAAGTCCGGCCTGACAAGCGTTCTTAGTTAGGATGCAGCTCACCCTTCATGCGACTCGCCCAACACCTCACGGCGCTTCGGCGCTGGTGCTAGCAATGTCTGCCTGGTCGGTGAAAACCCGACATGCTCCGTCCCGGCATTGTAGGGATGCGAGGGTCTATAGGTCATACGACTACGGCCATGCATGATAATGAAGTACACCCCCCACGGCCTCTGCGCCCCTTTTTTTTTTTTGGGCGGTTACCCAGACTGGCGGCGAGTAGATCATTTGTGCGGGTCGGGAACCTCAACTCCGCACAAGGGGAATGATCGTATCAACGTAGTGTGATATGGTAAGGCATTCATGAGGCAGATACATAGTGCTCCCATTGGCTGTCTCATGAAGTAGCCACACCAGATATTAAATTAACTCATTGAAGCTGTCATCCATATGCAAGTCGGCCTGACAAGCGTTCTTAGTTAGGATGCAGCTCACCCTTCATGCGACTCGCCCAACACCTCACGGCGCTTCGGCGCTTGTGCTAGCAATGTCTGCCTGGTCGGTGAAAACCCGACATGCTCCGTCCCGGCATTGTAGGGATGCGAGGGTCTATGGTCATACGACTACGGCCATGCATGATAATGAAGTACACCCCCCCACGGCCTGCCGCCCCTTCTCTGTTGTTGTATGTTTTTTTTTCTTTTTTTTTTTTAATTTCAGTCTTTCGTATGTAAGTCTTACGGCTACAAAATTCGTAAGACTTTGGCGCGAATCAGCGTACCAATAGGGTTGATTGTGGCCGTATAAACTGTGTACTGTATAGTGGGCACTTGTTGTGAGGTAATAACTTCTTTTGTTTATTATTGAGTTGTAGACACCAATTGTATCCGACGCAAGCTATGAACGTGTGGTAGTTCGTCCAGCGCATGCGTTACATCGAGCGGCTTCGGATGGAGGCGATCGTGCCCGGCAGGTGGCGCCTTCACCGTCACCGTGGAAGCGGCGCCAGCCGATGACGGCGTGCCGCCTGACCCCCCTCGTGCTGACCGACCACCACCCATTCACCACCACCCATTCACCCACCCCACCCACCCACCCACCACCCCACACCCACCCATCCCATCCCATTCACCATTTTTCTTTCGTGTGTGCAGGACGACCCTCCGGAGGAGGTACATTCCTTCACTTCGGGCCCGAAGTCTGTCAGGCTGGTGCTGACGAAGGCAAAGCTGTAACCATGCGACCACGACTAACCGATCGATCGCACCAACATGTACCAACCAACATTACATTGCGGGGGGCAAGGTGGCCGATCCGCCCGGTAGATTCGATTCCGAAAGTCGTAGAAAAGAGTACATGCAAATGAGGAGTAAGTCTCGATATGTTGAGTAGTGAAGAAGGAGATTACCTCTGGGAGAGGAACGAACGCGTGTCGGACGCGGGAATACGAGTATGCGTTTTTTTGTTTCAGGAGCTGATCGCTGCGGGCGGCACGGCCAGGTTGTGCAGACAACGCCTGCACAGCAGCCAGCTCCGGGGGCAATTTTGCTGGTGCGTAGTATATATATATATATATACCCACTATCGTTCCCTGTTGTTTTTTGTTCAGCTGATTTTTCTTTCATTTTCTTTCTTTCTTGTTTTGCGAGTTTTGACATGTTCTCGAGAACAACGCTATCAAGAGTTTTTTTTTTCCCCCTTCTGCGTGTGTAAGCAAAACATTTTGCGTAGATGATGTGCAGAAACGCGAGGCAACAGCAGCATCAGCAGCAGCAGCAGCAGCTTGCCAGGTATTGGTTTATTTTCACGAGGAGAGCACGAACGATGGCGTCTCGCTCACGCCTTTTACCGATACATACACCATGCTGTAAACATCTAGAAATGGCGGAGGCACGAGAGACTTAGAGAGCCCACATGCTGTTTCTTCTGCAATTTTTTTGTAGGCCTTTCTGCCTGTTTTTTTCTTTTTCTTTTGTGTTTCTCTTTGTTGGCGGCACCAGAAGCACCGAGCTGAGGCCGGAGCTATACTTGCTGGCGAGTGCTTGCCACTACCCCCCCCTGCTTTTTTTGGTAGCACCGCTTACGTCTGGACCTCTTTTCTGTTTGTTCCTTACCGTGGTAGTGGTGGGAGTAGTTCGGGAGTCGAGAATGCGTGTCGCCCGCGAAATCAATGGTTCGATTTCAGTAGCAAGGAGTGGTGCCGGGACACACACACACGATGACAAAATGCGTCCTGACCAGCTGGCACCGGCACTTCGTTCGGGCCCTCTTTGTTTTAGCTGCGCGCGTCTGCCTTTTGCATTGTGTCGCTCTTTTTTGTTCCGTTGCGTGGTGTTGTGTGTGCTCGTATGGGCAGTTTAGGTTCGGATCGAGAAAACCACTTCGTGTACGTACGTGGCTCTGTGACATTTGTTTTTACGTGCATTTGTTTTGCCCTCTGAGAAAGTATACGCGCCTGTCTGGTGCTAAGGAGCGTATCAGGGCTTTTTTCTTTTTTTCTTTTTTTTCTCACCCCTCTGCTCAGAAGCAGGAGACCACCGGGTTCGACAAAAACAATTCGGGCCAGTTTGTGCGAGAGTGTTAAACCCACTGGAGCCGTACATAACTGCCGGTGACAGCAGCGAGAGGGAAGCTCCGTACTGTAGATGCAATCAGTCGAACTCCACGGCACATATGCGTAGAGTGGAGATGCATAGGTGTTTGTACGGACGGTGGCGTGTTAGTTGTTGGGGTGCGATTCTTTCTGTGACCGGTATGTTTCGTCCCATCGGCAAAATAACACAAACTGAACCCCCCTCCCCCCCCCCCCCCTCTCCCCCCCCCCAATCCCCTGCCCCCCTATGTTTCGTCCCATCGGCAAAATAACACAAACTGAACCCCCCTCCCCCCCCCCCCCCCTATGTTTCGTCCCATCGGCAAAATAACACAAACTGAACCCCCCCCCCCCCCCCCCTCCTTCCCCCCTCTCAAATCCTCTGCGCTCCTTGAGAGTCTAGACGGTTCTTCACTTCCTTACGCACGCGAGTCGTGAGTGGGAGACTTGGGGTACGATGTATACGAGCCGAGCGTTCTGTTTTAGGGCCCCGGGCTCCACACCTCGTGGTGACCTGCTCTCGTTGCCATAATATATCACGGAAGCTTTTTTTTTTTGTTTTTCGCGGGAGGCGCGCGTTTCCCCTCCGTAGAATATTTGTGGAGATATCATGGGCCCCACTGGCCAGAAGTGGCGCTTACCATTCGATTGTCGGCCGTACCGATCACGTGGCGTTGCATGTCACGCACTGTAATAACGCGATAGTGACTGGAGGTCGATTTTCATTTTGTTTGCAGCTGCGGCATTTGCACCGGGGTCTGCGGGGTTGTATTGAGCAAAACGTGCGTCAATCCGGTTTACCTCGGTTGACCAAGTGCCGTCATCGGCGCGGTTTTTGACATCAAATCACGTGTAGGGAGGGAGGGGGAGGGAGGGAGGGAGGGGTGGCGTAATTTCGCGTGAAACGGCGCTGGCTGGAGTTGACCTTGCCGTGATGATGATGTTCTGTTGGGTCGGACGACTTCGTTTCTTCATTTTTTTTTTTGTAGTTAGTTGTTGGTAGAGCAACGCCCGATCGATGTATCTGTCCATCTGTCTTATCTGTCTTGCAGGTCATGCCCAAAGTTAAAAAATACACTGACGATGGACAGCTATCATAGCTCTCTAGTTCTTTTTGACTCAGCACTCTTCGGTATTGATAGGAAATTGGGCGATACAAGAAAAAAAAACACTGGAGGGCGCGGAAGACGTTCTATGTTTCAAAAGTTTCTTCGAATTTGGCCGAGGCGACGAAACAGTAAATAGTGCTCGTGACGAAGGAAACTACAGTCAGTAGTTCGTATTTTGTTGATCGCTGGTGCGATACACGGTGTCCGTTTTTTCGATGAAGCTAATACAAACACGTCAGCATGTGACTTCGACAGATCTGGTGGGTGCTCATCGTTTCAACATATGTTTTGGTTGCGCGCGTTCTACAGCCCTCGTGAAGGGTTAGAGTCCGGGTGGCTCCCCTGGCTAAGACTAGGCTCAACAGGACGATAACATATAGGGCGGTTTCGGTCCATAAATCACTCTGCGCACTGAAACTGTACATGGCATAATCGGCGTTGAGGGGGTTGAAAACTATTGACATCATTACCGTACGGCTGAAATCCATTTTTGTTTTGGTCTTCTTCGCCTATCGGTTGAACCGCGCTCGCGCCCTGTTGCTATGACGCGTGCTACGGTAGAGGTAGCACGTTTTGGCTGAATCGTTTTCTGAACGATCGGGCTCCTTAACCCAAATTTGTCGGACTTTCATTTTTGTGACGAATAATGTTTCAGAGTATACTTGGGTGAGGATCTTTCGCAACCGGCAGAACTTTTATTTTCCTCCAAAGTCTTTTTTTTCGGTGAGGTATGACGCTCCTTAAGTGAGGAGCCCAGAAAAAAGATGGTGCACCTCTATCGTAGCATGCGTCCTATCTGAGGCGGTAAAGTGTACCAAACGAAATATACATCATTGGGCAGCCTGGTCCGCCCGACAGCAGGCATGGACCGGAACATGGGCATTCTTTTCCTTCCAGCCCTCCGACCACCACCCCAGCGCAGTGTTGGCTTTTACCCTCGACCGACTCCAGCGCTGTCTAGGCGGACCCTCCACCCTCTGCTGCAGTCTAGGATGATGTCTTACTCTCCTATACACACGTTCTCTGGTTTGGGTTTGCGGACAGCCCGAAGCCACAATCAATTACAATCTATGGCACGTGGTTAGGATATACCTGGTACGGGTTTCTCTTGGTTCTCCCACGGTGCTTCCTGGAGAGGTGATGGCTTGCCTTGAGTCATTTGACCATTGATCACGCACCCCTTTCGAGACGGAGCATGGGGGGGGGGGGGGCATTAATGACACACATCCCCGATATAGCCCCCGCATACTTAAGTACCAGGCACACACCTGTGATTGTTCCTGGCAGAGCAATACTATTACCAAGTCTTTGAGGAGTATCAAGCCTTTCAGTGGTACAAACCCCGACTACTTCGGCGACTGGTACAGTAAAACCTGTTTCCCGCTCAGCATCTCCGGACATATTTCACGTACTGGATGGGCAAGCCAGGCCGACCAGCGTCGCCACGCCGATCGAGAGCTTCCGGTTTCGCTCCGTAAAATCATGCGATATTAATTGTCATTGGCCGGGGCTGCCGAGACATCAGTGTCACCATGGGTCCACCGATGGCCGGGACCCCCAACCCTGGCCCAATGTGGGTACAATAAAAAAAAGTCCTTGTGGAGGCATTGAACAATGCATAACTCATAGCAAACCCCACAAGGTGTCGGCGACCTCTCAATTTCGGTACCGCTAATTGGGTGCTACCGGTATTTTTTTTTAATGTTTTGACAAGCATTTGTTTACGCTCGATGCGAGTCGACGAGGGGAAAAAAGAGCTGAAGTCTTCTCGCTATAAATTTTCAAGGCGCGAACCGTAGTGGGGGAAAAGGGAGACGCGCCTACTCTGTGACTCCGGATCTAAGTTACGACTATAGGGAGGAGAAAGAAAGGATGGGCGAAGGTAATGAACGGGATAGGAAAAAAATAAATTGTGCAATAGGAGGGTCCCGGTCAACCTGCGTCGCCTCAACGCGGGATCGCCGGAAACGAGTTTCACGGGAAAGCTGAAACGTATTATCGCTTGCGATTACCGGAAATAACTATTCGGAATCGCTACAGCACTGGACGTTGCGACTGCCGGGACTTTCGATCTAGCCACAATAGCAACGTGGAATACGGAGAAGAGGTGTCCTTTGGGATCGGGCCCCAGCATAATATTGTTGGGGATTGCCGAGAGAGAACAAGTTCTGCAAATTGCCGCATCAGTTGGTTTTTGGGTCTGCTGGAGTTGCGCTTTTTCTGGGATCGCTGAGCATAATTGCTATGTTCTACGACTGCCTCATATTCGCTCCTGGGGTCGCTGAAACCTTCATCGTTTGGGACTGCCCGGAAATTGCACCTGGGGTCGCCGAACATCATATTAATCGTTTTGGGACTGACTTTTGAGAAACACAAACGAAAAGGTTTGACACGTTTTGCGGTGAGTTAAGTATCACGCAAGACGAATATGTTAGAACCAAGTTATTGGGTAGTTGGATGAAGGGTTGAAATAAAAGTTCGGGTGTGTTACTTCCATCGAGGGGCCGTGTTAAAGATACCGGTAGGTAATTTGCTACACACAGCAGTGGGTACACCATTCGGTCATGTTAAGTGCAGTAGGTACGTACATTCAGCAGTAGACACAGCAGTAGATGTAGACGGTGCGCACGCCCATCCGTATCATCAGCTGATGTACGTACGTATGGCGCCTTGGCCGCACTACAATTGGCAACGCAAGGCTAGCGCCACAGGCGGAGCTGTGGCCGTACCGCTAGTTACTTTTGCTCACCGCCTGACAAGGATGTACGTAAATACGGATACGAATCTCGCTCTTAAAACACCCAAACCTGACGCTGCGCATGTATCTCATACGTTGTGTCTCCCTATGCCCCCCGGACCGACTATTGGATAAGTACGCACGGCAAAGCGGGGATCCGCCACCCGCTGCGTCCCAAAGGTCCCGACGCTAGGATGTTGAACGGATGGTACCTGGTATAATAAGTGGTCAACGTTGAAACCTGGTGTGGCAGTATCTATATCACTCACGCGCTTCAACATATATATATTTTACGTATTATACGTGCATGCCAAACAGCCCCCCCTCCTACATACGACGAGTCATGCCATCTATGGCTACGGTGGTACTACGAGTACATACATACCGGTACCTGGTCCTCGTAGACAGCAGCAGCATCAGTAATATTTGACCAGCAACCGAAAGTGCGCTTAAACTGCTGTTGTTAAAATGCTGCATTTTCATTGGCCAGCTGATATGTTGTGATTCCGCCGCCAGGGAACGAAACCGTTTGGTTGATGAAAATATCCAAAACCAACTGCATGCAGCATGAACAAAACAATACCAGGTACGCACGTACGACGTAGATAGATCTACTTTGTACCAGGCAGTATCTTTCGTTTCCTCTGTTCTACCGTAGGCATACTTCCTCCTCGGATCATCGACCGTCGACCACCCGCCGCCGACCGCATTGCGGTGAGACGATGAGAAAAACTGCATAACAACGTACGGTGAAAACCTTCGGTTAGTTTTGACTTTTGCGTTCACCACTGCTGTGCTTGTTGTTTTTTTTGCTATTCTTAAAAAAATATCATTGTACGTACTGGTGTAATATTATATTACTTTCGTATCGGTCTCCACTTTGTTTTTGATGGGCACCGTATCCCTCTGATTCACTCCCAGCAGCTGCCAGCACGATGCGGACGGCGGGGCGGAGACGGAGCTGGAATGCTCCGTTTATTTCCGACCTCGGCAAGGCAGACGTTGGCCAAGAAATCCTCGCAGGATTAATGGGGTGGCAGACAGTCGTCACCTCGCTTGTATTCTGTGAGTGTCGTACTTCGTATAACAAATATATGCAGGATACGAAGCATATTTATTATCATGAATTGACAATTGAGTAATCCTCCGCATCCGTTTTTAATTTTTCATCGCGACGGAGTTGTACCACAGTCCACAACAGTATAACGCTGTAGCTACCAGGGGATGACGCGTTTGGGGATTGTTCAAGATCCGGCTGTACCCTTTCGCTATATTTCATGTACAATTATTACAGTAGTCTAATACTCAGTACAGTATTATGTAGCTTTTATCGTATGAACGTTTGCTTTTCGGGATTGCACGTGACTCAGCGACCGCGGTCATCCACGAGCGGCACGCTGTTACCACGGAGTGGCACCTTCGGAGACTGCTGGATATCAGGTATGTGTACTGGGTCCGACGACGTCACGCGTGCGGGACTTCGTTTTCACCTCCTCCTTTGTCCTCCGGCGTAGTCCTTGCCACCACACATCTCCCTTTCGGGCAACGAACCTGATGGACAAGGCCCTCCCGTCTGCCCCTATGTACCCTCGCCTGCACGTATTTGTGTCGCCTACGCAAACAATGAAATGCGACCGATCTGCAAACCGATCGTGCTACACGATCAAAGCGCCCCCTCTCACAGGAGCTGCGGTCTGTCGCCAACCCAACCAATCTCGTACTTGCCTGCTCCGTCGATTAAGACCTTCGATCTCGATACTGGGTTGTCGACTTTTGGGCTAAGTTTCACCGTCAATGTTTCGTCCTTCTATCTTCGTTACGGCCTCTGGCACTCGTTCCGCTATTGGCCTTGACTCTCCGAATGCTACGCGAATTAATCACATACCAATTTTAACCTCGCTCCCGTCTCTTTCCTCCTCTTTTCCAGTGCCTGCGAAGCCTCTCTTGAGGCATGGATTACGTGTCCCTCGAATCCTGCTATCCAACCGTCTACTCCCCGGTACACAAGCAAGGGCGTTTTCCGCGCCAACCCTGCTCACCCGTACATGCCAAGATTACTCCACCTATTAACCTACATCCTTCCTCCCCGCCTTTTCGCTTTCCAGGCCCTTTCCTTTGCCAACACCATCATTGTTGCTCCTCTTCTTTGGATCTCTTTTAGAGTCATCGGATTCTATCTTGCCCGCCTTCCCCTTCCTGCCTTCTCCCAACTACCCGTAAAGCTACTAATGCTTTACGTTGCCCCTGTTTAGAGAGTTAGACTGACGAACACCCCCCCCTTCCCCTCCCGCGAATAGTTCCGATACCGACGCATTGTAGTGGCAGACCTGTCTACACCGCGCCTCTCCCTATCCCTCACGACGACGGAAACATCCCTCTCAGCATACCGGGCCGCCTCACCCAAACGGCCGGCCTCCCCTCACTCTCTGCTGGCTGCCTATCACCCTCCAGATCAAATGGACTCTCTTCGGGACGTCTTGTAGCTGGCGGATCAACGGGTTACCTGTTGTCATGAACAGCCATTTCGTTGCGAACTAGGCCATTGCCGTTTACTACCTCCGTCTCCCGCCCCTGCTGACCACTCCCCTGTCGGCGCTCGCAGCTCGTCTGCCTTCCACGCTGGTAGCGCAGTTGCCATGCTTTCCGAATCAGAATCATACCTCAAGGTGTCCTGCCACGGGTCCCAGTCTGTGATTTTGGACAAATAACAGCAGATCACCCCCCGCGTTCCGCTCTCCCTGCCCGACACTCTAAACCTGACGGTCGCGACAAGCACACCGCGTTCGACCACTTTCCCGTCGTAGCTTTCTTTGAGATGGCCCGATCCGTAACGAATTGCACGCGCGCCGAATCGTCCGTCCTTGCCTCCTTCGCTGGCTGTACGGTGTATTTTGCCGGGCTCGCGAACTGCCGGTCACCAAGTCGGCGACGCTGGCTTCCTCCATCTTCTTTACCGCTCTGTTTCCGCTTACAAGATCGACGCGAACGCTATCACAGCCGTGATGAGTTGCGTAACGTAGCCTCTGCGGCCGCTACTACGCTCCACTACCCCGGACTACCCTCCCGCCCGAGTTTCAAGCGTAAGTGGACGAGTAGGTGCTCCATCAACACGTGTCCGAGAGCCATTGCGCCGCCGAGGTCCACATACATACGACCATCGCGGTATTGAGAGTTCCCACCCGTTCCCCGATTTCAACCCTGAGTTCGAACACCTCTGCCGTAAACATCTCGAGCCCCACACCGGCCGGCGCGCACGCTAAAACTGAATCCCAGCACACGCCGTCGCATTAACCGCCTGCTTTTCCCGTGCCCGTCGGTGGGCTCGAAACGCGGTGTCAAGGCTGATGCGCATTGTTTTGTGCCCTTCTATTACGACTTCTACTGGCAACATCCACAGTCCCCCGGTACCTGCCCTGCTTGGTCCTTTCGTTGTTCACCCGCACGTCGAATCTGCCCCTCGACATTTTACACACCACGTTTTTCACATTCCATTCGTGCTTGAATGGAGTCCCGTGTGCTGAGCTCTCTTTTTCGTTTTCGGATTCCCACCCGGCCACATACACAGCTTCCTGCACTCCAACGCGCGCGATGCATTTCAATTGCTTGGCACCTGACTTCAAACCCCCGACTATCCCCAAACAGCTCTTTCCTGCCATCTGTATTCGTGTGGGGCGCTATAAACGACCCCATCCCCCCCTCCCTACCGTCGCCCTACCCGCCCCACGCTTCCACGCACCGTCCTTTGTCACACGGCAACCTGTCGCGACGTCGTCATCTTCACCGTTCCCGATTGAGTGTGCCCCCACCGGAACAAAAACCCAAGTCGGTCAACCTTGTCAACCATCTGCAAGAAAAAAATCGCCTCACAAACTGTTCTTAGTAAGGTGCAGCTCACCCTTCATGCGGTACGCCGAGCACCTCACGGCGGTTCGCGCCTGTTTGGTGCACGCAATGTCTGCCTGGTCGGTGAAAACCCGATGTGTTCCGCCCCGGCGTTGTACATAGGGATGCTAGGGTCTATGGCTGTACGACTACGGCCATGCATGGTAATGAGTTCCCCTCGCCTCCCCCCCCGGCCACCTCTCGAGTTAGAATTCACGAAATTCCGTCCGCGGTTGGTGCTACAGCGCGAACACACCGCTTTATGCATGCTGGCAAACCGCTTTGAAGCACGGATTACCAATTTTGAAACTTGTAAAAATTAAACGGACTAAACGTTGGGGCGACCCTCTTGTTTGCTGCCGATCTCAATCTGTTCAGAGCCCATATCCAACATCACACGTATAGATATTGAACGGAAGCACTGACAATGTCGTAGAACAAAGCATGAGCTCTACAATAACCTACAAGCGCACTCTGTAGGCAGAAGCCGCATCGCAACTTAAGAGCTTTGACATGTGTAGATATCAGCGACGGTGCCGGAAAATATATGGCTAGAAATAGTTTCCCACGCCCCACCCCCCCAACCACGGTATGATACCGTCTTTACATAGCTCTTCCCTACGCCTGTCACAGATGCTTCTCTTTTCGTAAGCGACGACGATTCGGACAAAACCGCAACATCCGAGACCTTCATGCTCGTCGCGGGAGTGTCTACCATTGCCTTCGGTTTGTTCACCAATCTTCCGTTCATCGTGGCTCCTTCGGTGCTGTACGCTGGCCGACAAACCGGGTACGTCAAGGAAACTGACTAGCGACTTACTTGTTTCGTAGCTCTTATAAACGTAGGGTGTCCCAATGCTGCTCGTCATCCTTGGGGTAGTAGCGTGGTAGTGTTTGAGTGTTTGACCTTGCAGTTACTCTCTCGCTACCCGATGTGCATACGGTAACAGCATGTTCGCACCAATCCACAACGGTAGGAAGGGGTTACATGGTACATGCACATACACGAGGTGGGCGTTAAAACACACGTGGACACCGCATTCCTGGCTGAATCAATACGACTAAAGCTTACAGAGTCCATACCCCCCCCCTCCCCTCGTCATACGACTACGGCCGTGCACGACATGGGTACACCCCCCCTGTCCTCGGTACCCCTTCTCGTGTGCGTGTGATACCAGAATCACGATGGGTGGGCACCTGGCTGCTCAAGCCGTTGCGAACGCAGCGGCGGCGCTGGTGTTCTGGTTCGCACTAAAGCTCAAGCTCGTGTCGTACATACCAACGGCACTCCGAATCGGCGCTGGGTACGGTGTGGCAATCCTGGTTGGCGTCTTGGGGATGCGCAACCTTGGTCTCCTGGTGTCAGACTCTTTCGTCCTGTCGACGTTTACGTGGGAAAGTGTGAGTAATGCTCCGTGCCGTTTTCCTACCACCACTGACAATGAAAGGCGCCGATTATCGACGACGTGTTATTTTCCTTTGGGTGTATTTTGTTTTGTTCTGGTCGCTATAGTGCGACAGATGGAATCGAAATTGGTGACGGACCTTCATTTCACTGAATACCGCCGCGGGTCTTACGTGTCCTCTAAAATTTTGTGACATGTGCACAAGTTTCAACCATTTTGAGCGATCTCGTGTGTGTCCTGCGAGTTCTGCTACAACTAATACTGATGCTTCGTGAAAAAACCGCCACGGTCTCCCCTCCCCTCCACTCCACTCAAAAGGTTGTTGGCCTTGCGGTTATTACTGCCGCTTCCACGACGACCTCAGCTCGGTTCGCAGTGCTGAAGTGGGTCTTCATTGTGGCAGCCCCTACAGCCGCCACCGCGGCGGTGTACGCGGTGCTAGATCGATCGAAGTTCGAAGGGTATTCCACGGTAGATAATATCCCCTTGTCCAACTGGCGTGGCGGAAGCTTCGGCCTGGTAGATTTCTACGCTTTCTCCGACGACCCGGGACAGTACACGCTTTACGCAGTCCGCACGTTTCTCAGCATCGTCATCAACATTTCGAGCGTGCTGCTCGTCCTCATCGATACGGTGTGCCTGCAGGTGAGACCACGCTACTGCAGTAGAACCGCGACGTGGTAAAGTTAGCCCAGTGACAGGCCACCGAAACGGGAAGCAAGTTAGGCCCTACCAACAACAAAAAACGTGCCATATATTAAAACGATTCATGACACTTGGAGACATTCGTTAGTTTTCACGTTTCACTTATGGAGGCACACGATATTCCGAATTGGTTCATGGTACTGTACCTGTACCGACCTGCAGTTGTGGAGGGAGGGTGGGCGCCATCGCTATCCAGCGTATCGTTTACACGTACTGAATTCACTCACAGACAAAGGTGATCACGTTAAGTATAGCGTACCTACTACCTGGTATCTGATGTATTGGTGTTTTGTTTACTGTCAAAAGGTAGGTGTCGCCGGCTAGCATCTCGTTAATATGGCGTTTTACGCACTGGATCGACCGTAGTTTGTGCCCCATGCTGTTCTGGAATCGTCTGCCGGGTCTCCACCGAACGGATTTGTGTTCTCATACGTACGTAGCAAACGGGATTATTTCGCCTGTCGCTCGTTCGAACACGTTCGTTTCATAATCATGGCGGGGAATTCTTTCGCAAGCCCCCGAAGCGCCTGTACAGCCCGCCGGCCTCACGTGCTGCTCTCGACAACAAGATAGGATAGTACGCGTTGGTCGACGAACGCAGCGCAATGCTTACTTCTGGTACGTACTCGTAGCGCTCGTATGCATCGTTTGTATATATGCTTGCAACAACCATTACGGGGTGGGCTAATGATGCCATAGTAAATAGAACCTACGGCACACACTAAAAACTATACATTTAACTATTTTTACTATCAATATTTGGTCCTATTTACTGTGGTCCTCCGTGGTACGTGATGGTTCAAGAGGCGCATGCTTACGGTGGAGGTGCACCCTTTCGTTTTTTGTTTCTGAGAGTGGTCAACTTGAGGAGCTACTGTAGCTCCACAACCTCACCCAAAAAAACTGATGATGTCGGGAGGAAAACAGATGTGCTACGTACTCGTACCTCCTCGATGAAACAATCCCATGACCTACAGTAGGGATACAACGAAAAAATATTGCATCAACAAGAATGTTTCGAATGTTTCGACGAGTTTGGGTTAAGGAGCGTCGTCAGTCCGTAACCGTTTCAGCCAACAAAAAAAGGTATACCGGTATACCTCTATCTTTGTAGCACGCGTCGGACCTATACCCTAAGGCCTCTTTGGGTGGCGTCATTCCAATATCACGGAATTGCCTTTTCCTTTGTTGCGATGCTTCACCGGAGTGCAGCGCCAATAAGTAGTATTGGCAGTCTTTTCCCTAGGTGTTCTATTGATACGACCCCAGGCGCATCACGGGCACTGACACAGGCCGGCAGGGTCAGGGTGTTGGAGCGCTGCTCATGTAGACATAAACCACGTAGTTAAGTATATATATATTATCATCGGACCTCGCAGGCCACCATCGAGGCGCAGCGAGCAAGTCCGCGCAAGTCAAGTCAGTGGGGAGAAACCAGGCACTCATTTATACCTTAATAAAGCCTTACCAAGTATATTAACTCCCCAATATATGTAACCTGTGAAGTGACGACCGAGTAGAGACGATGATAGAAGGGAATGGAAGTACGCTGGTTCGTTGCTTGAGCTTGAAAGCGAGCTTCTTCTTCGATATGGAAAGACCTCTTGTTATTATTATTTAACCTCTGATGATGACTGGAAGATGAGGGGAAAGATGAGAAGACGAGGGGGCTGAAAAGAGAAGTGACCTGGCTGGGGGGGGGGGAGTCTGCCTGAGAGCAGACTCTTTTACTCGATCGGCTTAACGGGAGATTACAGTACTTCCTTGCCAACAACCCGTTAATCGGATAGCTACAGCAGCCACTGGAACTTTCCTGTGGTGTTTAGCCATTCTGAAGAAACATCTGTTCTGTCCAACGGATAATACCATATCCTATCCAAGGGGTAATATCGTTCCCATGATATTCTAAGCGCTAATCCTACGAGATATCTCGTCCTTAGGAAGCTTCTAGTGCTTAGAATCCTCCTATGGACTTATAAAGCTTCTGTGCTACGGCCTATCTGATGTACCCAAGGAAACTTCTGTATACGAGAACAATCTTAGCGCCACTAGGCTCTTCACCTGTATGATATTCTATCAACCATCTATAGCCGTAAGGACACCACATCACATTAGCCCACCCTGAATAGTCGTATATGCAGACCACACGATGGTCAATGGATGATAACAAAGTTCATCCTAAAAGACCGAGAGAGGGGGGTCGAAGATGCGGCTATTCAAAACAATCAAAAATGAGGCTATAGATTCTCCCACACCTCGTAGTGAGGCCTAAGCATCACGGATAGGGTCATCGACAGAAGCGAACGCTGAGGGAGGAATCATGACCAAAACAGCAACAGCAAGGGGTCGAAATCAAGACAAAGCAGACACAATAAACCCGAAACGAAGCTAAAGAGGTACCAAGACAAATGTAGAAGAAAGCGAGACTCAGGGTACAGCCGTATGTGCGGGGGCTCATATGTCCAGGGGTCTTAAAGGACCTGAGGGAGAAACGAGTGCGAGGCTGATTATCGAGTCCTG
Source organism: Saccharina japonica (assembly GCA_008828725.1). NCBI lineage: Eukaryota > Phaeophyceae > Laminariales > Laminariaceae > Saccharina > Saccharina japonica. Next base: position 179,139 of record MEHQ01002771.1, on the reverse strand, counting down.
GTGGAAGCGATGGAGGCTACTTAGCATGGAACACAAAACACAGTCCAGAGGGGTATCGCAGGGATAACTACTTCGCTATGGTCGAAGGGATCCGAAGGACAAACAAGATACAGAAGTCGAATCCAAAACAAGAAAAACATTATGCATAAGGCGAAGGGGGCACGGCAAGACTACCTTGGAAGTTCCTAGGACTATAACCAAGGGGCTGACGGGTCCAAAGAATGGAGTGAACATCGTGCCACTATGAAGCGGCCAAGTATTAGGGGAGCAACGCTAGTAAGCGCAGCAAGGGGAGCCAGTCAGAGCCAGTGCACTAAATAAATCGCCAGAAATAATATACCCGGATGTCTAGACCGAAGTCGACTAGTTCGACGTGGACGAAATGTGTTCCTACCGTACAACACGCACATAAGTCAGCTATGGTGGCTACATGGGAGCAGAACCGGTCGCGGGAAAAAACGCGTTGGTAGGTGGTGGAAACGCGAAGGCACAATAGACGAAACAGCAGCAAAGTTATCGCAACAATTGAAGTCCATTGCGGTCCACTTTACTGTGGAACGGACGCACCAACCGTGGAGACGGTAATGTGGTGGGTCTGTTAGCCTGCATAAGGGCCAAGGCAACGGAGATGCAACGCGGGTGGTGGAGGGAAAATACACTAAAACCGAAATCCAGAAAACCGGTGTCGCTATGGTCCAGAGATCTTATGAAGATGGGGACCGGCGAGGCCGGAGATGGGATAGAACTGATAATCCAAAACTAGTAACTCAGAAAAGAACTCAATGACGCCCGGATTGTAGCTGCAAACACAAGGTGGGCGTTAGCGATGGTGAAGGATTTCTAACTAAACACCCAGCACACGAAAAGAACGCTATTCAATCATGGTCCATCTGCCACGGGTTAGGGCAGGTAAGGGCCGTGATGGATGCCAGAAAAGAGAGTAGATGCTACCAAATACAAAACAATACAAGTCGAAATGCGAGGATACCGCTGGCGGAGCACGCCAAAGTTGGAGATAACCCGGAAGAACTAACTACTGTCGCTTATTGAAGACTTTCCCAGAAGATTGATTGGATGCTACGTCTAAAATAACTATTCTAAGCTACGGAAGTAAAACTATCCCGACCCAAGAACGCGAAGGTATCTGAAAGCTAACTAGGGGGGGGGGCTGGAGCGATGGGGGTTCCACGGGGCGTGGCTATGCTCCGCAGTACCCCACGGGCTATGCTACCAGTCCCATGGCGTTGTAAACACCACGATCCAGAGATGACGTTTCGGGCAGTAGTGTAGCGGGCGTGCTGGAGGTCGATCTTGATGGGGCCGGGGTCGTCCAGGAAACGGACGATGTAGGAACCGTCCGGGGAAGAGTCCGGGGGGCTGGCCGAAGAGGTGTCCAAGGGCGCGCGGTAGGCGATTTGCCAAGCCACCAGAGGCCGTCGCGCGCCTTGTACCAAACGTGTGCCCCAGAGGGGAGAGTGGTTGAACTGAAGTTGCGGAGCCAGAGGTCGCGGGAGACCAGGGAGTAGCCGGGGGCGAGCAATATTTGGCCTTGCGACCGTGAGAGTTCCCGGTGTGCGGCACCGATGTGCATTTGTCTGTACAAGCGGTTGGCTTGTCGGTGCTGTGACGGGTTTCCGGACCAGTAAAGGAGAATATGCCGCCTGAACTGTTGAAGATCCAGTTCCCGTTCCCAGGAGGGGCTGAGAAGTCCGGCCCAGTGGGTCTCGTAGAGGACGGCGATAACCCCTCCGCGACCGCGTACGAGTTGGTGGCCGGTGATCCGCTCGACGTCGAGGCGCTCCGGTGGCGGTGTGACGTCGTCGACCGTGACGTTGTAGGGCGGAGATTTGGCGGCGGAGGCGGTGAGTACGTAGGTGGTGAGGTCCGCAGGCAGGTACTTGGGAAGGTCGGTGGTGTCATCGGGGCTCCGGCAAGGCTTGCATCGTTTTACTTAGACGCGGGGCTTGGAGTCCCGTCCAGGAAGGTCGGAAGGTAGGTCCAGGAAAAGTAGCTTGTCGTGTAGGGGGCGGCTGTCAGGGGTGTCTGGGGCGGGCACCGGGCCCACGGCGAGGATCTTAAAGGGCCCGTTCCTGTTGAGGGCGAGCTTGGTCTTCAGCACGGTTGCGTCGGTGTCCTTTTTGGCGCCCTGGCGGATGGTGGAGGCGGAGTTGTAGACCCAGGCCCAGCCACCTACGGTGAAAGGAGGGGAGGCTGAGAGGGCGGCCATGATGGGGGCGTTCCGGCGCTGCACGCGCGAGGTGATGATGTGGTAGAGCTCGCGGACGAGGGAGTAGGCGCGTTGTTGTCGTTCGGTGGCGAGGTTGATGTAGGTGAGGTAGTCGCGCTCCAGGCTGTGGTGACCGCCGACGTTGTCGGGTTCGAAGACGGAGAGCGGGAGGCGGGGAAGGCGGCCGATGTGGATTTCGTTGGGTGCAAGCCCGGTGGCGGCGTTCACGGAGTTGTTGTAGGCCGAAGAGACGTGAGGCAGCTGGAGGTCCCAGTCGGTTTGGTTTTCTTTGCCGACCATGGAGAGAACCTGGGCCAGGACGTGGTTGACGCGCTCGACGCCGCCGTTGGTGCAGGGGTGGTAGGCGCTGGTGTTGACCTTGTTGACGCCAAGGCGATCGTAGACGGCGCGGGCGAGCTTCGACGTAAACTGTAGGCCGTTGTCCGAGACGAGTGTCACTGGACACCCCCAAAGGGTGATGTACTTGTCGATGAAGATGTCGGCGGTGCCGGCGGCCGTGAACGGAGCTGCGGAGACAACGAACATGTCGGCGCGGCGGCTGAAACGGTCGGTGAAAAGTAGGATGTGGACGTTTCCGCGTGGGGTGAGGGGCAAGGGGCCGAAGTAATCGACGCTGACGGTGAGGCCAGGGGCGTTGGGTAAAGGGAGGGACAGGATGGGCCACCGGATGGTTTGTCGGGATGTCTTGCGGGCCTGGCACGTGAGGCAGCGGCGTATCCACCAGCGGGCGGAAACGTCCATTCCGACCCACCAGAAGAAACGTGTCATCATGCGCACCGTTCGTGTAACTACCAGGTGTAGGGAAGTAGTAGCGTGGCATGTTTGACACGTTTCTTGTAGGACCCAGGGGCGCATCAGCATCGGAACGTAGATGCGCGGGGTGGGTGGAGGGGGTTTGGGTGGTCGTTGAACCAGAAGGGCGGTGTCGTCGTCGGTGCGGTGGAGTGTACTTTTAACGGCCAGGGTGAGAACGTCTGAGAGTTGTGGACGCCGAGCCGAGGGGATAAAGTCCAGAAGGTCTGGTGGCGGCGGTGAAGGGGATCCCAGCGATAGAAAACGGATGACGGCAGAGCATAGGGGCTCAGCACGTTGTTCTCGTGCCCAGTCGCTGGAGGTGCGGTGCTCGATGCGGGCGAGTAGGTGAGAGTCATCGTCGGGTGTGACGTCCGGCTCCGAGGGCGGAACCGGCGACGATGGGGTCGGCAGGGAAGGATTGGTCGGAGGCGTCGGTGGCGCAGGTTGCGCGGGGGCTGTGGCTGAAAACGGTGTCGTTTGGAAAGGCCTCGGCCGGGCCGTGGCGGGGGGCGCTGACGTGCGACGGGTAGGTGTCGGTGTGTTGGAAGCGGTTGGTTGTGGTCGGCGGCCGAAGCCATAGTCGATGGCGGCTCGGGGGGTTCCCGTGGCAGCGGCGGCGCGATGACGTGTCCGAGAAGAGATGAGGTCCGGAGGAGCTGGGATCGTGGCGCCAATGGTGGACGGCGGTGGAGACGACGGGCGGCCTGGAAGCCGAGCCTGGAGGAGCGCCGGTGTCTACGGCGGCTTTCTCGAGGCACGGAGGCGGTCTGTCGACGGTGCGATGGGCCGAGACAGGCCCGAAGGCACCACATCACACATCTTTCAAACTAATTGTCCTGGCACTTTCGTTTGGGTGGCAGGCTTCGAAATAAATTATCCAGACAATCAGGCATTTCCATTTAGTAGACAATAATATGTTACCGGTCAATTGATTCCGGACGCTGCAATTGGAATTTGACACATCAATGTATGCATGAGAAAGCTATTTCTTGAAGTTGCAAAGGCAAACGAATCGTGAGGCTGTCTATCGAATAGAATTGCCGGACCAATTGATTCATGAAGCAGTCTATAAATTGGAATCGACCAGGCAACATATTTCGGAGGATGCCCATTACATCAAATATCTCGGACAAATTTGTTTACGGCCGATTAATCACTTGGATATTTTTGACAATCCCATTCTGCTTACGCCTTGGACAATAGGCATCACAATAGACTATTGCGCCTACAATAGACCCACCGAAACGTCTATTAACTGAAATGAGGCGGACAATTGTTTCTTACCATATTGCTGCAATTGGAATTGCAAAGACAACAACATATTGTAGTCCACCTTCTAATGCATTGGAATTGCTTAGGCAATTGTTTTAGAGCTCTGTCAATTAACTGGAATTGTCTTCTGCTACTATATTACTTCTTCAATAGAATATGGCACCTACCCAAAATGGACTATTGATATTACAGTAGATCATCCGGAAGTCAATTTAAATGGAATTGGTCGAGATACTGCTTTAGTGGTGCATCTATTAAGAATAATGGTTCGGCCAATAGGTTTGTGTCCTGGCCTTCCAATATATGTTGTTCCGGCAACTATTTTCTGGTCTTGTCTCACAACTGAACGGGTTCAATCAAACCGTTTCTGCTCTCACCTTCCAATGATAATTGTTTCTAAATTTCATTTATGTTCCTTTCTACTAATATAAATGGTCGGATCAATGAGTTTCTGCCCTGACCTTCCAATCGAAATGGTTAAAAAACATAGTTTCAGATTTTTGCCTATCAAAAATAATAGGAGTGGTTTGGTAAATGGGTTTCTGTGCTGACTTTCCAAATTTAATTGTTGGTTGGGTCAATAGGCTTTGTCCTGACCTTCCAATTTTTAGTATTCGAACTTTTTTTCTGACCTCGACAATTCAATTAATAGATCGTACTTAAAATCGTTTGGTTGGACAGTTTCAATAGGCAGACGACACTCGAAACAAAGTGGCTATACAAATCCGACTGATAGATCTCACTCGAAATAATTTGACTGCGCAATCCCAATTAATAGAAATCACTCGAAATCATGTAGTTTGACAATAAATAATTGCATTTAATAGATAGCATTTAAAATCAAGTGTCACGGCAATTCCAACTAATAGCCAGCACCCGAAATCAATTGTAGTCGAATTTCAAATTAGTAGGCAGCAACCGAAATCAGTTGCCCGGACAATTTCAATTGAAATATCCTGGAACCGAAATCATTTGTTGGGGCAATTCCAATTAATATACACCATCCGAAATCAGTTGTAGCCACACTGGACTATTGTAATAGGAATGGTCCCAATAATTGTGCAGGCAATTCCAATTAATTAACAGCACCCAAAATCAAATGTCTGGACAATTCCAATTAATAGACTAAACCCAATAATAATGAGGAGATATTGATGCTGAGAAGGTCGCAGCCCTTCGAAGCATCAATAGATGCTCTTCCTAATGGATTGGGTACGTGCCCGTGGGGGTGTACCCCCCTGGTCGCGAACGGACACAAACGGACAAAAAACAGTTCTGAAAGCTGCCGCAGCGTGGCTTTATTTAATGCACGTCTGGACCACGCAGCGCAAACCGACGGAGACGAAAAGCCAACCAGCACCGGCACACACGAGCCACTCGAAGCAAACAACAACTTATGGTGTTCCTGCGAGGCTCGTGGGGCAGGGGTGGTTGCGTGGGTGGTGATTGCGTCGTCGTTGTGGGTGTTGCTGGTGATTGGTGTGATGTGTCGTGCGTTGCTTTTAGTTGTGTGCGAAATGATGGTTTCCATCCTGTTCGACACAATCACGATCGATCATCACCATCACCACCTACCTAGCCTGCACCAAACCACGGACGAAGCCACCACCAACCACCACCAGCCACTACGAGCAACAACAACTTTCTGTGCTCCTGCGGCTCGCGGGGCAGGGTGGTGCGTGGGTGGTGATGTCGTCGTTGTGGTGTTGCTGGTGATGGTGGTGTGTGTGGCTGGTTGCTTTTGTAGTTGTGTGCGATGAATGGTCTTCCTCTTCTCGTCCGATCCATCACCGTTGTTGCTCTACTGCCGAGAAATGTGGTCTTCAGTTTCAACCTTGACAGCCTTGACATGCCGTGACTGTCACAAAACAACTAGTTTTTAGTGTGGAACACGCCACCTACACCCTTGACAGCGCATGTTTTGCCTTGCTTGACATGTTTCCTCATCGTTGCTAATATACTACTGCTATTAATAGTTTGCTCTACTGCCGAGAAATCCCAGTGACACAATTTGGTACTGCAACAGTTTAGGGCAGTCACTACCGCCTAGCTCTCCGATCTCCGGCACGGCTTTCGACACGAATAGCACAGGACGGTCGCCAGCAATAGGA
>MEHQ01002771.1:43049-172706 GCA_008828725.1 Saccharina japonica | reverse complement strand
TGGTCTTCCTCTTCTCGTTCCGATCATCACCGTTGTTGCTCTACTGCCGAGAAATGTGGTCTTCAGTTTCAACCCTTGACAGCCTTGACATGCCGTGACTGTCACAAAACAACTAGTTTTTAGTGTGGAACACGCCACCCTACACCCTTGACAGCGCATGTTTTGCCTTGCTTGACATGTCTCCTCATCGTTGCTATATACTACTGCTATTAATAGTTTGCTCTACTGCCGAGAAATCCCAGTGAACAATTTGGTACTGCAACACGTTTAGGGCAGTCACTACCCCTAGCTCTCCGATCTCGGCACGGCTTTCGACACGAATAGCACAGGACGGTCGCACAAATAGCGGGGCCTTATCAGTCCGAGCGTGTCTGAATCGGTTCAGTGTACGCGTCGCGCCGCCAAAAAAAAGCAAAGCGAACGAAGTGCGGAAGTGCCAGACAAACCTCAATATTAGCTTTCGTTGGTGGGGTTCCTGGTACGCACTCGTTCAGCAGCAGCAGCATTTTGGTTTTTTTCGTCCATCCCATTTCTTATCTGCTGCTGCTGCTGATGCAAAAAACAAAAAGACAATAGAACACGATTTCTAAAATGATACAGATTTTACAAAATACGAGCAAAAAGATCATACAACAAAAACGAATTATGAAATGATTCAGATGTATTTGTTTACTGGTACATTTTTCTCTGTACTCGTACAAGGTTTTTGCGCTGACACGCATCGCTTAATTAACAGTAAATGTTGGTGGGTGGTGTTGGTGATTGTGGGACTACCAGCCGAGGGACCAACCGACCAACCCAGTAAATCTCTCACCCACCACGCACACCCATCAATTACCTGCCGGTCAGTAAAAAAAGGTTTATGTGCTGACCCAAATCGCTTAGAATAAAAAACGATCCCATCAATGACAATTAATTGCAGGAACACAGCAAAAAGAGAAGAGCCGCCAACGCAGTAGCTTAATGCAGTTAGGAGTTTGACCACTTGAAGGCGTCTGTCACGCTCCTCATTCCCACCGTTCTTGTATTTAGTGAGTGCCTTCTCCACCTGGGGATATTCTTATAAATCGTATATATGACTAAACTGGTTCGTGTGATTTGTATTTCAAGCGTGTGTTTCATATCCTCCGCCCCACTGTGATAACAACTCTCTCTCACTCGAGGGGCGAAGCAGCTTGTGCCCTCTTTTATCAAAGCCATTCATTATGCACAGTGTTGCTTAGTTGACTACCAAGAAATCACTTGCGTATTGACGTTTGGTCGAACACATTTTGATTTATTACGGTTACAGATACCCTACGTATGCATTGAAACCTACCGCGCTTGTGGTTCGAAAAAATGACTCCGCGACCTATTTTTGCCTCTGCCATGTCTTCTAACTGTCAGCGCTTTCGCGGCGTAGTGAAATCTGCTGAAGACACGGACTATTCTGACGCAATCGGGGGTACCGACAAGGTGAGGAGGAGAGTATCAGCTAACGAACTACGCTCGGTCTCTTCAAATAAACGAGTAATCTGCGGCGTTGTTTGTCATTCCCCACACAGCAGTAGCACCCGAGATACAGCTCTCGCTGTCGACGACGCAAGCGCCACGAACAGGGAGAACTGCGGGAGGGAGACAGAGCCTTACTTCTCCATACGCATCGCAGAAACGCTGCCAGTTTGTTTTTTGCGCGTGCGTGTAAATGAAAGGGAGTTTCCTGTGAAAGAAGGCCCATAATAATCTCGGTGTCGACCACGCTTTGATAGTATCGAGAAAAAACACCGCCTGGATACAATCGAGCAGGGGTTGTCATGGGCCGACGCTGATGAGCAGGGCCGGGGTTGAGCCGGGCCGGTCGGGCCGGGCCGGCCCATCAAGGTTTTATATAATGGGCCGCGGCCCGGCCCGGCCCGGCCCATCATGTTTTAATTTGGTGGGCCGCGGCCCGGCCCGGTCTATCAAGATTTAATTTAGTGGGCCGTGACCCGGCCCAGCCCGTCAACTTTTTCAGAGGATGGGCCGCGGCCCGGCCCACACCATCGTTGTTTCAAACACCCGCGGCCCTGCCCGGCCAGGCACATATTTTGTTTCAAAAGTATCGGCCCGGTTCGGCCCGGCCCATCACATGGCAGCGAGGCTCACGAGACATGGGCTCTATATGGGCCGGCCTGACAATTTTCATGGGCCGGCCTGTGGATTTGACGGGCCGACCCGTGGGCCGGCCCATGTGTTGTCCCGTACTAACACGTGCATGTGTATACGCTGACGTGATATTGGTTCGTTTTTCGTTGTTTTTTTCCCGTCTGTATACACCCGAGGCGATTTTTCAGAGATGCAGCGTACGAACGTAGCGGTTTATGCCGGATAACGACCCAGACACATGAATAAAATCCGTTCTCGTAGCAGTAGTACACCACATCTCATGAGCATCTCACGAGCCGGGCCGTTAAAACACGTGGACCACCTCATGGGCACGGTGGCATGGGCACGGTGGACGTCGTAGTAACAGTAGCATTAGCACACCACATCTCGTGGGCAGCGGTCGGGGCCGGCCCGTCAAAACACATGGGCCGTCTTATGGGCCGGGCGGCGCGGCCCGTATAGAGCCCACATCTCACGGGCCGCGACCCGGCTCGGCCCATAAAGTTTTCGAAAGTAACGGCCCGGCCCGGCCCGGCTCATCACATTTTCAAACGTCTCGACCGGGCTGGCCCGGCCCGGCCCGGACAAACGCCCCATAACAAGCCCTGCAATCGAGTGAGTGCGCGTGTAAGGGGTGGATCGCTGTTTACCATCGCTCCACCTGGACGAGAAATATAATCACGTTCTTATTACATGCCAGGGTACCTGGTATCTGATAGCAGATGCTGTAGTTCGTTACACTCTACGTCTGAAATGGCAACGCTCTGCACAGACACGAGGAGCACGGTTTCAAGTGGTGCCACGATTTGAACCGCCAAGGACGAGCTCGATCGCCCTCGTCCATTGTGCGCTGCCCCTGCAGAGTTCAACTGGTCGAGGATATCGAACAGGTGGATGGCAGGGTTCTGCACCCATCCGTACTTCATTTTTTCACCGACTATTAACAGTAACGCGATCAAATCTGAAAATTGGAGAGATAGCTTGTGCTATTGTTCTAAACACGCGGTAAACGGCGACTTCCAGCACCTTGCGAACAGGAACATGGGCACATAGTGTAGCAGCATTATTTAACCCGGAATATGAAGATAACGAACGCGAATGCGACCCACGGACAGTTCTCTTGAGAGTTGGGTTTACGCCTGCTACCGTCTGTTGTTCCGGTGCTGGCGGGAAACCAAGACCAAACCACAGGAAAAATCGCACATCCACCAACAAACCGTATGTGAGCGCTATGCCATACTCCCCACCCCCACTCGATCTGCGTGTTTTCGATGCCGGACCTACTCGTTTGCAGTTTCGGCGCATGGCCTTCGCCATACCTGCGATGTCCTTGATTGGGAACCTCCTCGGCGTGACCACCCAGGCGGCCTTCGTGCAGTCCATGATCGTCGTGTTTGCTGGCGGGAAAACCGGCCTGAGTGCAGTCGTCACGGGTGCGTTGTACACGGGTATGCTACCATTCAAATGCTTCATGGTTGCGTGCAACGGTAATTATTAGAACCAATCGTCTCTTAATTGTTGCAACGTGCATGTACCGGATGGGCGGCGGGTGACTTGCCGTAGCCTATACCCTGCGTTAAACATCCCGGCATGGCTTCAGCACAGCCACCGATCATCATCGCCTCTGGGGTTTCACTGTGGACGGGAGGGTTTCGAGGCACTCTATCAACCACGCGAGTGTTTTTTTTGTGTGTGTCTTCTTCAGGTTCCCTCTTCATCCTGAGCACGGTGATATGGCCCTTGCTTCCGGTTCTCGTGCCGGCGCACATCTCGGGAGCTCTGACGATAGTCATTACCTTGAGGTACGTCTTGCAAGCGATACATGCATGGTGTTCTGTACAGTTTGGCCGAGGAGATTGCGTCTCCAAGAAAAACACGGTGATAGGGCAATACATCATTTGAGTCTGTACCAGTTGGCACAACGCCTCAACCAAATATAGCTGAGTGGGATCCTGTACATGGCTGTGTGTGGAATGTAGCTTTCCTCTGTCGGACGAACATACTGCTGCTGTTCATTCAACACTTTGCTGAGGCGCGTGTACAACGCGCAAGGCACAGAGGCAACCAACTGTCATGGTAGGAAGGCGGGTAAGTCATTGCATGTTATCGCACGCGTGCGGGAAAGTACAAACGCAGCTCCAACTGCATAACTAATCCGGTAGCACTCGTTCGTGTCGATGGCTCGCGCATTGCGTACTTCCCACTTAATATCTACCCTCCGCACATAACTTTGGCTCGGTCCGTGTACGTTTCGACTCACAAACGTGATCCGACCCCGCCAATCGTAGACCTTCAACAATTATGCAAGAGTGGTTGCGACGGTTGCTCTCGCCGTTTTCTCCGTCATCAGTAATTATGTCTAGATCATCGTGTGCGTGGTACATGGTTCATGCAAAACGTTGGAAATGGTTGTATGAGGCTCCTTTCCCATCTCCTACAGACTGCTACGAATGTGCGACGAGTTTTGTAGTAGTTTCGCTGGCAGTTAGTTTCCCGTGGCAATATGGGCCCACCGTGGCTCTGCTTCATGCTCGAACGCCATGGCTGACACGCTACAACGGCGCCACTCGATGGAGCACGGGCGTCCCCCTTTGCGCATGGCCAGTGAAAAGTAGACGTTGTGACTGCTGCAGATATTCATGTGTTTACTACAAACATGGTCGATAGTGCTCGCAAAGCCAATCACTACTGGCGGAGGTATAACCCGTAACATCCATTCCCACCATTCCGTACGATGATCTACCAATGTTTGACTCCGTGACAGGTTTTTCACCGCGGTAAGGGTGATCGACGTTGCCCGTGCGGAAAACCTTCTCATGTTCGGTAAGAAGAGGCACACGAGAAAAGACGGTAGTACTTTAACATGTAGGCCGCAAAAATAGCGGCAAGCAGAGGTCATCTCCGCGTCTGAACTTACACCCCCTTGCATATAGTAAGCGCACGGGGTTGTACCGTGTTTCAGCCCCATGTTTGATGCGGTGGTTGTGCCCAAAACTGGTCAAACTTTCCCGCTCACTGGATAAGATAAACACGAGTATCTTGCTCACGTAGGAGGCTGTGTAAGCCCAATCTCCATATGTCTTGTTTGGTCCGTAGTATGGGAGGGATAGAGGTTGTGATACGGAAGAGAATACGCTGTTGGGAAACTCGGTTGGTGACGACACACTGTTCGCCTGCAGCAGCCACGTCTAATTTGATAAAATTCTCGGCGTGTTATTAGCAAGCGCAGAGTTACGACCCCAAAAACCCACATCTCGCGACTGCCACCAACTGACGCCGCGTCGTGCGTCTCGACTGTGCATCATGTATGCTACCCTTTACAGGTGTATCGATCCTCTTGATCCCCTTTTCCTTCGACTTCGTGGATGCACTATGCGTGGCAACCGTCCTCGGCTTCGTATGCGCCGTCAGCAACAGGATCCTATCGCGCGGCATGTTCGGCGCAAGCAGTAAAGTGGCCGTAACAGATTCGGGAGATGGCTCGACTCCAGAAACGAATCGGCGTAACAGCACTCGGCGCGTTACGTCACATTCCAAGAGCAGAACGAACATGTTGACTCCCATCGATGATGGGAGTACACTCTATCAAAGCAGCCTGTCAAAACTTGAAAGCGGAGGTTTATCACCAACGTCTGCGTTTCCTCTTCAGACGACGGGGCTGAAGGGCGTGTCCAAGCATATCCCAAGGCACAAATCTTTGCCTTCTATACCCAATTCCTGGGTGTCTACGTCACGGCTTCACGCAGAAGAGGTGGGAACTTTCGAGGCAGAGGAGGTGGGGAAGAGGCAGCCATTTTGCATCCTTCCTGGTCGCTTGTCCAAACAACCGCCAAGCCAGCCGCGCTCGCATGCGGATGACTCGGCGCCAAGTAAATCGGATGTGGACGTGTCACATGAAGACCGTTTGTCACTGTCGTCCAAGATTAACTCAATATCAGCAAACTCGACTTCCAGCCGCTCTCTCCTCGGGAGACTCCGGCGGGTCAAGGTGGCCTCACGGCCGAGGCGCGTTTGGACGGAGTCGGTGAAAACAATCGGCAGTGAGGCATCGCAGACTCTAGAACCGACCGGCGTGCACTGGAAACTGGCTCTCGTCGCAACGGTGGAGCTGGTGCTCAAAGCAGTCAACGACCAGGGACAGAAGTAGAAGCTCGAATGGTTGGCAGCAGAAGAAGGTGGTTACGAAAGAGCCTTGCCCTGCCTTTGCACTTGGAACCACGTTATGTGTACCATGGTGGTGTGCCGTAGGCCTGAACTTGGCGAGGACGGGGAGGGGGCCTACGCTGCTTTAACGTTATAGTGGTGACTGGTTTTCTCGTTTCACACTCTAGATTCAGCAGTGTCTGAAGTCCCCGGTGCGGGTGGAATGTGGGGGTATAATGGTTCCAGACGTCAGCGTTTCGTATAGTGAACGGCGGCAGGTAGGCACGCCGGTAGACCTGTCTTCGTACACTCTGTACAATAGTTATGTTGCTGCACCCGCCAGATAGAAGGTTGCAAACAGTCAGGCATCATGGACACGCTCCTCCGTATCCGCTACTGTTCGGTCACTGCCTACGTAGCACGTGTCTTCGGTTTACGTCTGGGGATACTTTCATGAAGACCCTCGGAGGGAAAACGTTGACTAAAGCCTTCGCTGGCATGTTGTTTCGTGATGTTGTGGTGGTTTAGATGGGCGAATTGAACTATGGTATAATAGATGGTAGTGTTGTATTCCGTTACGGGTGTACGTAGTACTATTTCGATCACCGCACCAGGAGGTTGGATGCACACGTTTCATAGCTCGGGAGAGTGGCATACTTCTACCGATGCTGCTGTATAGCACACGCACTGTAGAGCTTCGAGGTACGTATGGAGCACCTAGTTCAACGCACTCAACTAGGAGAGCCTAGTATTGCGTATGTATACGTACTTGTGTCCATGGTACGGGCCAGTTGAAGTAGTACGTACGTGTTGCAACGTATGTATATGCTCCTTGCAGATAACTCAGTGTAAATTTAATTAAGGTTCCATGATATTTTCAAGATTTAGTGTGGAGAGCTCATCCACAGGACTTTACTCTTCACCACTCGTAGCTACCAATGCCGGTCTGACCAGACAAGCATTTCATGTATTTCCGCGAGGGTATTTATTTTTACCTTGGGGGCTTTTTTCAGAAACCAAGTTTCCCCAGCGCCCCGCAACTACGCCACACACTTGTGGCATCTTCCTGCCGTTTCCGCTTTTTCGGCAGCTTCGGCTGTGCTTTGTATTCTGCTCTTGCACTCGCTTGGTCGCCCTGTGTTTTGTTCGTAAGAGTGCACCTATAGTTTCTCTTCCTCTTATCGGTATACACTCGTCGGAGAAACACTGCTGCCGAGAGTACACCCTATATTACAACAAGCACTCGGGACACAAGCTCGACACTCGCACAGCAAGGGAAACGCCTCCCGACTGCCGTCCAAACCTACCGCACGCAGGAGGCCGGCCCTGCGGAAATTCCGAGGAAAAAGCTGGTCGTTACAAAATTCCCACAAGTTTGCGCGCGTCCATGGTACGAGTGTCTACAGTACGGGCGGGGAAATGTTTACTGGGGCGGCAGCATGCCATGAAAGGGTTCGTCGCGAACAACCGATACAGTTTCGCGCAAGGAAAAATGTGTGCTTCCGATGCTACAGAAACGCTGCTGTCATGATCGTTCGCGCTACAAAATGCTTCGATGGCGTACATACTAGGGACTAGATCTCTAGTTCGTCGGGACGGTTGAGGACTCGCCCTCACCCAGGTTCGGTCATGTACGCATTCGGAAGACAAATTACACTACCCATCGTCTTGTTAACTTGGCGGTGCGTTGGGGGCCGTTGAGCTTGACCCCATAATTACCACGTGGGCCCATATATCCTTTCTCCTGCTCCCGCGTACTTACTGCTAAACGGCAAGTGTTAAAGCGGCATATTGTTTCAGCAGGCCTTTGCCGGGCAGATAACTACCAGGATCCACAGGACCTGTGGTTGTGGCATCTGCTGTTTTAGTTCGAGCGACGTACTTCCGAGGCTAGCTCGTGAGAGCTCCAAATGCCCCCCAGGATCCCAGAATCCTTGTATTATAGCCCAGGAAGGTGACGCGGTTGATTATCGACGAACAAGACACGCGTTCACAACGACGAGAGAGTGATGAGTGTACGCACGACAGGTAGCACGAGGGGCATGTGAGGTGGACAGGACAAGACGAACGGCGCAGATTTCCGGACTCTGAAGTTCTGTCTCGGGGGTTGTATTGAACCGAAATACCTATAGCCGCTAACAGGTTTCATTGAGAAGGGTTGTATTCACACCCTGGAAGTCTCCTCTCAACTCCAATGTCACGGCAGGGAGCTCCCATCAAGCTTGAAGCTTTGCCCATAGATGCAAATCATTCGTAGATAATTGGTCCGGACAGCCACCACACAACATTGCATTGCATTTTGGCGTCAGGGCGCTGCAACACTCGATCTCCCCGACGCATACGGAGCGTCGGTCCAAAACAGGCAAGCCAATCACAGCGCAGTGTGCGCCTTTCATAAACCATATGCTTCGTTCTGGTTCCGCGTTTGCTCTTTAGAGTACATCTCCCACCTCAACCGCGTCCGTAGTCCTCCGCACCTCTGGTCATCTTGCTGCGGCTGACTTCCTTCCAGTCTCGGTCGGGGTACCGTGCCCGCCAGTGCGGCGGCTTGGAGTCGCAGACCCGTCTCATCATCACTCGGGTCAGCTCGTCGTCAACGCCTGCACAATCCCGCCGGATCTGCGTGCCGACTGGGGAGTCCTGTAACGCCTTTCTTCAAGGCTGTTGCTATTAGTTCATTTCCCCCTTCAACGGCAGTGGAATACACCAAACTGACGATTATTTCTCGAGGTAAGACGGAGCCCTATGAATCTAGCTAGCGTCCACGAAACACTTGTTCCGCGGTGCCGGCTAAGGCCTTTTGGAGCCCTGCCAGCACGCCATGGAGCCACCAGCGTACACTTATAATGATACCCCGATACCGCTTGGCTGCGGGTGTGATCATTTCGGAAATTCCGCCCAGCCTTGCTATTCTTCCCCGCGCTAGACCGCTGCTCCATATCCTCACTGCTCATCTCGAGCACTTCCCACCGACACGAAATCTGAGCGATCATTTCCGCTCCTCGTGGGGTGCGTGTCAAGAAATGATTATGCTCGCTACGTGGTCCACAGCTAGGAGAAGCGATCCCAGAACCGCTGCTTCGGGGTTGATCCCCCCTCAAATGCGCCGCGATGGTGCTCCCGTGCCGTGCTTCCACGACCGCTACCACGGGTGCTGCGTCGGTGGCACGACCGCTACCACGGCTGCTGCGTCGGTGGCCCTTTCAACCCGCGGCTATGGTTGCTGCTACAGTCACGGACACGATTTCTACGGCGGCGGTGTTCCTCATCACTACCACAACGATGGCTGCGGCTGCGGTCGCTGGCTCTGGCGAGCAGCTAGCCATACGGTCGCATTCGCGGGAGCTGGTGCGGCCACCACAACGAAGGTCGTTTGCGGTATTTCCTGTCCCATTGGACCCACTGCGCTACGTCGGGAAGTACGCTACCCGATCTACCACGATAAATAGCGACCCCAGGTACTCCGCACCAAGCGCTCTCTTTCTCGAATTTTCTGCATCGGGATGGGCCAGTCGAACCGGTGGCGGCGTTAGCGTCGGTTAGCGCGCCGTCGGCTACCGTGGGATCGGCGACGACTGGGCGCCGGGGTTCTTGGAAGGCGGAGCTCCCACAGGGACGATGACGTGGCTCCTCTTCCTCTAATGACTTTTGTGCCGGCGGAAACTTCTACCGTATACGTTACCAACATAGAACGTAAAATTCCTCCACGGACGTAGTGAATTCGCAATGTCGCTGTAATTATAACCCTACTGTAGCACGAATTTGATTGAACTCATCTTAGCCCTGGCGGAGCGACGACGTCAAGTTGAATGGTAGGATTTTCTCGAGGGCACAGCACGACCAGTGAGTATGCAAACTTACAGCTCACGAGCAAACAAATATGCGATAATAATACAGACGTTGCGAGCACGAGAAAATGTGCTACGGCGACAAGGAGCAGATGTGCGACGACGAGCAGCCGGCATGCACGCGATGGCAAGCAACGAGCGGACGTACATCGAGCACGAGTCGCATGCAATCATGCGATCGTTGGGCAACGTGCAGACCAAGTACGAGAAGCGAGCGGGAAAATATCGAGCATCCTACAGCATTTTATACGTACGACTCACGAGCAAACACGCGAGCAACTGGCATACACGCATCGTGGCGCACGGACAGATGTGCAACGATGAAAAGCAGGCAGACACATGTACCCGCGACCACGCGCGGCCAGCAAACATGAAAGCATCCGTGTGATCACGCGCATGCTAGGGTTGCAAGTGGCTCCAAACATCCAGACTCCAGATATCCAGACTCCCAAACACCTACGTAGACTTCAACTATCCACACCCCTTAATGGATCCCATGATCCCAACTGCCGGAGACCAAATACGTTAAGAGCTTAAATATCCAGATTTCAAGCCTAGCCCTTCCCCTGTGCTTCAACCTCTCTCGGTGCACCATGTCAAATCAAGCCTCAGCTTTCCAAACTGGCTGGTTAAATGCCAGGATAAACATCCTTGTGGTTACCTTACCTGCGTTTGGGTCCGAGAAAGCTCTTGACCACCTCAAAATCCCCTCAGCATCCCGGTAGCCAAAACAGGCCAGATCAGCGACTACCAAAGCTCGTACACAACGACCACTGAGTCGTGGCACTGTAGTGTAGACGACAGGAAGAAAACGTTGGTATGACGAAATAAACACCTGTTTGAGCTCGTATGGAAGCGTCATGGAGGTGGAATCAAGCCGGGATACCGGTTGGTAATGTATACCATTGTAAGAGTAGATATTGCCAGTTATTCCATGAGTAGCAGGTATTCCGGGTGGCATCGAATTGGTACACCGGTTGCCAAAACGTCCCAATCTAAGAGTTGGTAATACCAGGTTTTTCATTAGATGGAGGCGCTGCCGTCCGGGGACGTCTTGTGTCGGCCTTCATTGTTGCGACAGGAAGCTCCTGGCAGCTATATCCCTGCCCATACAAATAAACCTTGGGCAAGAACTGGTCGGGCATTCGCCACACGACATTGTGTTCAATAGTAGCGTCACCGCGCTGCTGCAAGGCCGGGGACTACTTGGAAGTCTCACGAATTTCGTTTTTTGAAGAATATGTCGTCGCTTTTATCATACAATATATCTAACTGGACAGCATTAGCTCAACCAGAGGAACCACGGGAAGATGCTGAACCAACGGGCATAGACCAATGGGTTGACTTTTATGTAGAAACCTGAAAGCGAATTAAATATTCAACTCTGTTAGGAATAGCATGGAGATACAGTACCCCGTGGCCCAACACATTCGAGTGTAGCCCCAGGATTAAGACAAGGTTGGTCCCAGCAGTTTTTGCCCGAACAGCACGGAAATTATATCGAACAAAATATCGCTCCCCTCAAGCCTAGCCAACACCCGCGAGAACAGGGTAGGCGAAGGAAAACACGCAGACCTTCCAACCCAGCCTTTATGTGTATTGGTGATACTTTTCTTTGCTGCAAGGTCATTTCGTTTCTTAGGGATGTTTGCCGCGCTGAGCGCACATGTCGCGCGGGAGGATACCCCGTGTGAGTACCCCCATTCTTTGGCTCCTTCAATCCAATACTTATCTGGTAGGCCGAGTGGCAAGGGGCAGCACAAAACACTATCTCCATTAACTCTTGTTTCGTATGTACGCAGGAACAGGGACGACACAGTTATGGCCATGGATAACCATCATGGTGTAACTGGTACGAATCAATAAGCCTCGGTGCACCCCCCAGATAACGCGGCAGAGTGTAAGAGTGTCCTCTACACGTTTTCACTTTTGTTGTGGGGCAATGCTTCGAACCAGGGAGAAGCCGTCCTCAGCTATCTTTATGCACTATTCGTGCAACAATCATTAGTCTTTCAACGTATCACCCCAAGAGATCCAAACTATTAGCGCTTCACACATAACAAACCAAACATTTTTCCTTGCGCGAACAGTAACCGTAGTTCGTATGAGTGTTTTTGATGGAGGGCCGTCGCCTTAAGCAGAATTTCCCCTTTCGCAGATACTCGTACAATCGATGCGTGCGCTACAGCGCGTTCAATTTTGGAACTATCGAAATTTGCATCGAATTTCCCACAAAACGGGCTTCTTGGCGCGGTGGTCAACACAGCCCTCCACCGCAATCTAGTTCGCCCATCTATATCGTCACAACACCACGAAACAATACACCAGGCGACGGCCTGAGCTTCGCTTCCCCTCCACATTCCATCCGCACCCAGGACTTCCGACACTGCTGAGGTTAGAGCACGAAACGAATACACCAGACGCATCACCACTTTGAAGCGCCTCGGAATCCTCATCCTCCCCACGTCCACCCCTTTGGCACACCGCCATGGTATATATATATTGCGGTTCCGAGTGAAACAGCGAGGACAAGCTAGTTCCGGTCAACTTCTTCTGTCAAGAGTTTGAGCTACTCCTCTTGACTCTGGTCGTTGACCACTTTGAGCACCAGCTCCACCGACGCAACAAGAGCCAGCTTCCAGTGCACGGTCGTACCGTGCGCCGATTCCATCGTCTGCGGTAAGTCACTGCCGCCGTGTTTTTTCACCGGTTTGCTCCAAACACGTTTCGACCGCGTGCCCACGCTGATCCGCCGAAGGTTACTGAGGATAGACCCGCGCGAGGACGACGGCGTTAGGGTTGAATTGAACCTGGAAGATATTGAGGAACGGCCTCCATGCGACACCTCCGCTGCATCCAGTGTGCCTTGCGCGAAATATTTTGACTGGGGGCGTTGCTTCGGTGGGGTTTGGGTGGGCAAGTGGCCAGGAACATGAACAGAAGACTGCCCCTTCCCTCCTTCCTCCGCGTCCAACGAGCCGTCCTCTTCGTTCTCGAACCGAGACGTAGCCGTCCAGGATATGGGCATAGAAGGTAGTGATTTGTGCCTTGGCAAATGCTTGGACAAGCCCTTCAGACCCATCCGGAGAGGCAACGCTGAGGCCGGTGGCAAGTCTTCGCTCTCGTGAATTGTCACACTGGTCTTCACAGTACCGCTTCCATCCTCCATGGTGCTCGAGGCATTCCTCCTGCTCAGGGATATGGACGTGACTCGCCGAGTTTTGTTGTTCCGATTCGTTTCTGGAGTCGAGCCCTCCTCCGATTCTGTTACGGCCACTTTGCTGCTTGCGCCGAATATGCCGCGCGATATGACTTTGTTGCTGATGGTGCATACGAAGCCGAGGACGGTTGCCACGCATAGTGCATCCACGAAGTTGAAGGAAAAGGGGATCAAAAGGATTGATACACCTGTAAAGGGTAATAATACACGATGGACAGGCGAGACCCATGCCGTGGCGTCAGTTGGTGGCAGTCGCGAGATGCGGATTTTTCGCTTGGGGTTGTAGCTTCGCGCTTGCTAACACGAAGAGCATTGTACCAAACTCGCCGTGGCTGCTACCGGCGAAGCACGGGACGACAGTGTGTCACCACCAACCAAGTTGCTCGACGGGATATTCTCTTGCACATCACAACCTTAACCCCTCCCATACTACGGGCCAAACAAACAAGACATATGGAGATTGGGTGTACACCGCCTCGTACTGTACGTGAGCAAGGTACTCCTTGTTATCCTAACCAGCGCACAGGAGTGTTCGGTCCTTTTTACGCCGCAAGCATCGCACCACCTGCGGCTGGAACCGCAGCACAACCCCGTACACTCACTACAGTAGATTCAAGGAAGTGTAAGTTCGGACGCGGAGGTGACCTCTGCTTGCCGCTCTTTTGCCGCCTACATGTTAAAGTGGTACCGTCTGCTCGTGTGCCTTTCCTTACCGAACATGAGGAGGTTTTCCGCACGGGCAACGTCGATCACCCTTACCGCGGTGAAAAACCTGTCACGAAGTAAAGATTGGTAGATCGTCGTACGGAATGGTGGGGATGGATGTTACGGGTTATATCACCATCAGCAGTGATGGGGTTTGCGAGCACTACCTACCATATTTGTAGTAAACACATGGATATCTGCAGCAGTCACAACGTCTATTTTGTACTGGCCATGCGCAAGGGGGACGCCCGTGCTCCATCGGGTGGGGCCGTTGTAGCGTGCCAGCCATGGCGTTCGAGCATGGAGCAGAGCCACGGTCGGCCCACATTGCCACGGGAAACCAATTGCCAGCGAAACTACTACAAAAATCGTCACACATAGCCGTCTGTAGGAGGTGGGAAAGGAGCACTTTACTATACTTGCAAGCGTTCAGTAATAACCATGTACCACGCACACTATAATCTAGGCATCCATACTGATGACGGAGAGAAGGGCGAAAACAGCCGTCACAAAAATACCTGCATAATTGTTGAAGGTCTACAATTGGCCAGGTCCGATCACGTTTGTTTGTGAGTCGAAACGTGCACAGACCGAGCCAGGGTTAAGTGCCGAGGGTAGATGTTAAGGGGAAGTGCGGAATGCGAGAGTCATCTACGAGAACGAGTGCTACCGGATCAATTATGCAGTTGGAACTGCGTTTGTACTTTCCTGCACGCGTTCGATAACATGCAATGGCTAACCCGCCTTCAGACCATGACAGTTGGTTGTCTTTGTGCCTTACGCGTTGTACATGCACTTGGCCTCAACATGTGTTGAATGAACAACGACAGTCTGTTCGTCCGACAAAGGAAATCTACATTCCGCACGCAGGAAAATAGAGGGTCTAGTTTTGCTATATTTTCATGAGGTTCTGTACCACTTGGTACGGACCCAAAAAATGACGTATTGCCCTATCGCCGTATCTTGTTTCGGGGCGCAATGTCCTCGGCCAAACTGTACAGGACACCATGCATTCATCGTTTGGAAGACGTACCTCAAGGTAATGACTATCGTCAGGGCTCCCGAGATGTGCGCCGGCACAAGAACCGGAAGCAAGGGCCATATCACCGTGCTCAGGATGAAGAGGGAACCTGAAGAAAACACAAAAAAACACTCGCGTGTTTATAGAGTGCCTCGACGTTCGTCCAGCGTGAAATCACCGAGGCGATGATGATCAGGGGCTGTGCTGAAGCCACTACGGGGTGTATAAC
Organism: Saccharina japonica; assembly: GCA_008828725.1. Taxonomy (NCBI): domain Eukaryota; class Phaeophyceae; order Laminariales; family Laminariaceae; genus Saccharina; species Saccharina japonica. The sequence goes on along the minus strand of MEHQ01002771.1, from coordinate 157,416 downwards.
GCAGGACATAGGCTACGGTAAATCACCCGCCGCCCATCCGGTCTATTCACGTTGCAGAAATTAAGGGACGATTGGCTCTAATATTTACTGTTGCACGCAACCATGAAACACTTTAATGGCAGCAAACCCGTGTACAACGCACCCGTGACGACTGCACTCAGGCCGGTTTTTCCGCCAGCAAACACGACGATCATGGACTGCACGAACGCTGCCTGGGTGGTCACGCCGAGGAGGTTCCCAATCAAGGACATCGTAGGTATGGCGCAGGCCATGCGGCGGAACTGCACACGGGTATGTTCGGCATCGAAAACACGCAGATCGGGTGGGGGTGGGGAGTATGGAATAGTGCTCACATACGGTTTATTGAAGGTTTCGCTAAATTTACCGCTGGTTTGGTGTTCGTTTCCAGTCAACCTCTACTGCAGATCAGCAGAGGACACCATACGTACGACCAACTCTAAGATAAGTTTTGTTTTTTGCGTTTACAGCGTGTGTGTTGGTCGTGTTCACGTTGCGTGTTCAGTCATAGGGGCTGTTACAGTGGGTGCAATGTGTTTCTGTTCGTAGTGCACTCGAAACCACCGTTTTACTGCGTGGGTCTGTTCTTTACACCAACCCCTTTGGGACCCCAAGACAGTGACCAAAGCAAGGATAGCTTTGGTGGTGTCAACCGTCCGCGAGAAGCATGAACGCCTATGTGCAGTACGGGTAGGGACCATGTTGCACCCGTGCCGTACGACGCCTTGCACTGCAACTATTGTGACTCGGACACCGATTTATATCATGCCCAAATCATGCAGTGGCCGTTGCTGAAGTCCCAAGAAGGTTAAGCCGCTCTTGCCGCCCACCGTCATCCGGAAAATCCGGCGTTCGTGCTGATTCCTCGTCATAAAGAGATACCGAGTACACGCGATACCTACTCTAGACAGTACAGCGTGTTCATAGCATCGGAAAGCACACACACGCGCAATATACCCACACAACATGTATGGGAAATATCATGGAGTCCTCTAGCCACTGTGGTCATTATAGCTCACATGAAGCTCCCGTTCATTAACACGCGCGCGAAACAATCTGGGAGAGCCCCCGCAGGGCGAAGGGGGTGGGAAAGGCTTGGCCCTCCGGCTGCCTCCCCCGTGCATGGCCGCTCGCACGGTCCACAGCGCGCAATAGGCCGTGCCACCGTAAGGGGGGCTCCTTTTTTGATTCGAAACGTTTCTAAACGAGGGGGCTCCCTCAGCAAAGTGATGATTCTATGCACCCCACCAACGTCTTTGGACCCGATGAGTGGGTGAGCATTTTCTGATTCAGTCCGCTGGTTTGAACACACTTAAAAGGCTCATTGTATCGTGTATCGGCCTAGGCCTGCAGTGCTTATGCCTCATAGAAACGTAGGTGCTTTGGCTAGAAGGGATAGCACTACTGCTCTGCTTAGACAGCGCCGCTGACCGAGTGGGGAGGTAGGTTATCGCCTTCGTTTGACCAAAGGAGTATAACATTTGTGAGCTCGACTCGGTCTCGGCATTGATTGATCTCCGGGGCGAACCCTTCGCCATGCGGCACTGCTGCGAATTAAATCAAGAACATTCGAGCCCTTTTCACCCCAGAGAAGTGTGTGGTCATACCATGCTCAGGAGCGGACAGCTGACTGGCTTGGTGAAGGTGGATGGTCGGCTTGTGAGCATGGTATGTGCGGGTTTGAGTCCCTGGGTGGTCAAATCCATTTTCTAGGATAGAAACAGGCTATGCTTTTCTTGGCTAATTTCCCAGCAGTAGTGCGTGACCATGGGTTTGACCCGGAGATCAATGTCGAGACCGAGCTGAACTCACAAAGTACTTATTTCGTTACTTACAAGGGATAACCTACTGGCCTAATTCCATAGCCTCCTGAGTAGAGTAGTAAGGTTATCCCCGCTACCGTAGTAAGCGTCCCATGTATTTCGGGGCGCTGTGTGCGAAAACAGTCACGAGTTGTGTGAAAGAGCTGGGTATCAGGCACAGATACACCAGCACGCACTTTGAAGGGACGACGAAACAAGGACATCAAGTGATAAGTGGAGCAGCTCGGTGTCAAACCGAAGGTAGACTTCGTCCACAGCGTAAATGTGTTTTTCGTTTCGCTTAACGCTGCTCTCCTTCTCTCTGGGGATGCTTATCAGTGCTCAACGTTGATGCTCATGCTATACATTGTCAGATGGAATAAAAACCGACAATGATGATAATACTCTTTTTTCTCACCTTGGCGGTGCCTCCGATTGCGTCAGAATAGTCCGCGTCCTCGGCAGATTTCACGACGCCACGAAATTTCTGGAACCCAGGGGATCAAATTGCGGAGGGAATCTGGCGAGGGGTCGGTATCGAACCACAGACGCCCCGCAGGTGCTATCTACAGTATCGCAGCCAAGGAAAAAGCTGTTTTCGAGATGGCAGGACGACGGCTACTCGGCGAAGCGTTGTAGTAGATTTACCGCCCCAACTCATGGTTAATGGGTGCATCATCATGTAGGTGGCAACGGATAGACGCACTGTACGATAACTACATACGTACCACATTGTTACCGCAGTGTGCTTTGTTCATCAAGTAAAACAATGTCTACGTTGTCGCCGAAGATATAATGAACAGTTCGTTGGGGGCCTGCGAAGGATGCCACGGTGACACGCACGCCCGAACAAAGAACGACACCCAATGCCATCCCGTTGCTACGTACGATAACTAAGATCTCGCTTGGTGGAGGGGCGACTGAGTACTCCAGCACATATGATGTGGCGTGGGTACGGTCGATTGAATGCGCAAAGGCCACATTCGAACGCTGGCGCACAATCGACGTTTCAAATCATCTCCTGGAAAAACAACTGGCGAGGGATAACATACCAGATGTATTGTGTTTAGCTTAACTAAAGCATCTGTCTGCGAAATAAGTATAGGCAAACGTAACGCCGGATATTGGTAGGGCCCGCTTTGTTGACAACTCCAGATCGAGAACATTGATCAATATCGTAGATATATAGGAGTATGCACGATTCTACTCTTTGTATTAATATTGCAACATCACCTGCAAGCACACCGTGTCGATGAGGACAAGCAGTACGCTCGAAATGTTGATGACGATGCTGAGAAACGTCCGGAGTACGTAGAACGTGTACTGTCCCGGAAAGTCGGTGAAAGCGAAGAAATCTACCAGCCCAAAGCTTCCGCCACGCCAGTTTGATAGGGGGGTATTCTCCGCTAAAGCGTATCCTTGGAACTTCGATCGATCTGTCACTGCGTACACCACCACGGTCGCCATCATAGGGACTCCCAAGACGTAGACCCACTTTTTCACCGCGAGCTTGGACGACGTAGTCGTTGAAGCGGCAGTAATAACTCCAAGCCCTACAACCTTTGAGTGCACGATAGACCGTGCGGATTAAAAGGAGGCATGGGTGTAAGCAGAAGCTCTGGGCGCCATGGTATCGCTAAATCGGTTGGGTTTACGCGCAAATAAATTGAGAGTGAGCGATAGATCCGCGGCATTCAATGAATGTCCATCAGTGTTGATGACCCATCAGCCACGCTGGCGCGGTTGGAACAGAAGCAAGACACTCAAATGAAGCACACACAATTTGTCGACGTTTTTCGTCGTTGTTGGTTGTTGGAACACCGCGCACAACATTACTCACACTTTCCCACGTAAACGTCGACAAGACGAAAGAGTCTGACTCCAGGAGATCAAGGCTGCGCATCCCCAAGACGCCAACTAGCATCGCTACTCCGTACCCAGCGCCGATTCGGAGTGCCGTTGGTATGTACGACACAAGCTTGAGCTTCAATGCGAACCAGAACACCAGAGCTGCCGCTGCGTTCGCAAGGGCTTGCGCAGCCAGTTGCCCACCCATCGTGATTCTGGTATCGCGCAGGAAGAGAAATATTCGATAACGAGGGGAGTACGGACTCGGTAAGCATTGGTTGCATTGATTCAGCCCAGAATGAGACATAAATGTGTTCTTGAACGCCCGTCTCGTTCACGTATACTATGTACCCCTCCCTACCGGAACGGATTGGTACGAACACACTAACGTATTCACATCTGGTACGAGAGAGCAACTGCAGGTCAACACTGAGTGACACCTCAAGGATAACGAGCAGCAGTGGGGCACCCAGTCTCTCAAACAGCTAAGCAGCTCAGTTTCCTTGACTTACCCGGTTTGTCGGCCAGCGTACAGCACCGAAGGAGCGACGATGAACGGAAGATTGGTGGACAAGCCGAAGGCAATGGTAGACACTCCCGCGACGAGCATGAAGATCTCAGCTGTTGCGGTTTTGTCTGAATCGTCATCGCTCACAAAAAGCGAAGCGTCTGCGGCCGGGGCACGGGGTAGGTTGTAGAGACGATGGAATAACCTGTTTGGGGGCCGTGGAAACCTAGCAGCGTTCTTATCGGCGCTATCGCAGATATCTATACACCACAAAGCTCTTCAGTTACGATGCAACTTCTACACGTTTTCGTTCGCAGATTCTATAGCGCGCGTTGCGTTGATCGTGCAGGCGGAAATAAATCGGTAGAGAATATGGGGATATCACTGACAGTGGGGGCACCCAGTAGTGCGGAGGGCGACACAATAATGCGTTATTCCGCATGCGAAGGAGAGAGAGACGGGCGATTCAGGATGTGGGCCATAATATAAATATTAGGCAACTTCGATGTAAGTACAATGTGAAAGCGGTGGAACTCGGTGTTCCTGTTGTGACCCTCCACGTCGAACCAGGGTTAGACTGTGAGCGAGGGAAGCGCAGAGAGTTAACTATTGGTATCGCACAAAAATACGGACTGGGAACCATAGCAGGAGCTGTTGGGGTATGCTGTTAACATGAAAAACATGGCACTTGCACTACGAGCACGGAGCGGCGAACATGCAAAGTAAGTCACTAGCGGGGCGGAAGACGGCGTGGTAAGCGAGATACTACAGGGCGCAGGGCTGTCTAAGATAGGAAATTGCACTATACACCCTCAGTATTCCGGCCCAGATGATAAATCGCCCACATGCTTATTGAGTACCAGGTATAGGGTAGCCTGCATCGTAATGAGTCGTGTGGTCGTCAGCGTACATCCGGGGCATATTATGTGGTTCCTTATAGGTGGAGATGGAGCACGCCACGGGTATTCCCAATGCTGCTGCTGTGGAGTGTCACACACAGCGGTCACTTCAATAATGATGCAGTCTATCGCATGCCTTTGGTTTGTGCCATCTGGTTGGTGGCCTAGCGCGGCTGCTTCAGCGATGCTGACCCTACGGTGAGTGCTAATCCAGCCGTCTGACCATAATTCTGCACAATTCGGCGGTCGGCGCATCGCGGGTCGGGGCTCGTTGGTTTTTTAAGTATCAAGGGTTAGGGCTAGGTTTCATCTGGATCGGATATCGGTCGTCGTGGGCATTCGGTCTTCGAGAATATTGGGGGTCGTCTTCGATGGTTTTCTTGGAAGTATTCGGGTATACTATTTGGGCCGGGCGCGGGGTCCACAAAGGAATGCTGCCTGTGGCGCATTCTGATGGTTAGAAGGTCGCGGGAGTCCTAGGTGGCGCACACGGGCAATGAATGTTCCTCAACGGTATTCGAGCCACCCCAGTGATCATCTACAGCACGAGCGGTAGTATGCTTCTCTGGAATAACACTGTTGTCCCTGACCGCGGTGCTCGGACGGTTAGCGTTGGTTTGTACGACGTCTACATGGGGTTGATTGGAAGACATACATCTCCCTGTCTTTGCTGACCTCACTGCAATCTATATGAATCCGTCGAACGAACCCTCCCGTGGACTATCCTACAGCAGCTTACTTTGGCATGTCGCGAGCATGCCGGTGACCACTCACAAACTCCACGACGGCATGCGAGCATGTGTTCGACTGTATGGATGCGGGTGTTCGGATATGTTCCGACATGGAGCAGGCCTCCCGGCAGGGATATAAGCTCGCGCCACCGCCCTTTAGCGTTGTTTGCACGGCGGTACTGGGCGTGCTTGTGATGCTCTTCAGTGCGGATGCATGTAGTGTGGAGAGCATGGTGCGCCTCCAACAACATCCGGAGGACGTGGGCGAAACGCAACAAACCGCGGACCGGCAAAGTCGACGGACATAACGAACTGTGAGCATGGATGTACGCGTACGACGCGGGTATTATGTTCGTAGTCACCAGGAAGCCAGCAGGGTATGCTGACGCTCATCGTGACGGCGTGCGCGGTGTTTGGGAGGCAAGGAAGGATATCATGTATACTGGAGAAAAGGCGCGAGGGGGTTTACTGTCTCGGTAGCGGGCTAGACAAACAAACCACCAAGTGAGTCTGTCTACTTAAACGGAATCATCCGGGGAGAAGTTGTCCCTCTTTCCGAGATTGTGCGGCGTGTGCAAAACGGACTTGGTCAGGCTTCCGGCGACACAGCTTGGAACGATATTTTCACTCGAGCGTGCGCTTACAGCTTAACGTCGTGGGTGGACGGGAGTTCTCTCGTTTCGAGTTTGCCTTGCAAGGTGGGGCTAGAGACGGACTTTTTTTTTTTTTTTTTTTCACTTTTTTGGGACGTCGAAAATCATGCAAAATCCATCGAACGTACTGTGGGCACATGCAAAATACAGATCTTATGTACATGAGCACATTTCGATCGATAAAAACTACGCAAATTCTACGGGACGTTTGATAAGTAAACCCACACGTTGGGTGCAATTGGACGTCCCAAAATGCGCTCAGAAGGCCTGCCGCTTGCCTATCTTCCAAAAATAACTCGAAATGGGGGGTCTCGTCCACCCGTAACGCAAGTATTGAAGATCAGGGTAGTTCAGGGCCTGTTGCAAAGGAGTGTCACGTTGAGCACGAGAAAACGGCTCACTATGCAACAAAGTGCGGCAAGCCTATATACGCCTCCCTGCTCCTTCGACACACGCACAGGAGAGGGGCGTCTGTGGACGAGGGTTATGTCTGACGACATCGTTGGCGGCAAGGGCTGTACCGACGGACGGGATAAATATGTGATGAATTCGCGCACGCGAAATCGTGGGATCCATTACATATAGCAATCTCGGTAGGTGTAATCCCGTAATGGTTGCTCCCTGCCAGTAAAATTACGTGGTGGCTGGGTCCCGTGCAATCCCGAAAGGTAGCCTCCAATATGTCTACGTACAGTACGTGAAGTACAGCGGAGGGGTGGCCGGATTCTGAGCAACCGCCACATGCGTAGTCCCGGTACAGCAGGTACTGGTACAGTAGTCCTGTCCCGATGAAAAATATCAAACGAATGCGGAGTAATCTATATTATTAATGCTGTTAGTCTGTCTGTCTGGAATCATGACCTCGCGATTCAGAGTGCTTCAGCCCCACCTTGCCCCATAGGTAGGGAGGCTGGGTGCCACAACCAGTGGAACGCTGGGTCTCATGCCCCGCCGAGTCCTGGCCGTCGCGCGCTGAGCGTTGCCCCAATCCCAAGGATAGTGACTACGGACGGCAATGTAAGGTCCATTTAAACTTGAAATGTATTCACAAAAGGTCCTTATATTTCCGTTCGGATTGCTACATCACATCACACTGCGAGTACTGTCGTCATGGTCTCGCGAGTCTCCCGATCCAGAGCGTTTCAGTCCCGCCTCGCAGCATCGGTAGAGAGAGTGCGATACACAATAAGCAGGACACTGCGTCTCACGTCGTGTCGGGTCCTGGTCGTCGCGTGCTGAGCACTGCCGACAGTCGTGGCCGCGTCACAATCCCGAGGAAGCCCTGACAGCCATCCAGCCAGCCTTGCTGTTGGCTTACAATTTTGAATTACGAAATCGAGAGCTGATTGGCTGACCAAACCCATGTCAGAGGCCGCTGGCTCTTTTTAGAAGATTGGCGCTAAATAGGACCATCAAGGTTCCACCACATCCGGGTAACATAGGGCCTCCTCCCCGGATCATGAATCCCTCCTCATCACTATAACTCCGACCAACCGGGGACAAAAAGGGCGATCCCCCGGGTCGACACCGCCTCGCACGGTGTGGAAACCCTACCCCCATCGGCTGATAACTGATTAACTCAGGCTCATGGAGCCAGCGGCACCCGGGGACGATAGAGTCCAATCTCCTGATCATAAACCCTTCTATGCACCTACATCTCCAACAACCCGGGGACGAAAATAGACACACGCCAGATGTGGAAACCCCAATCCCACTGGCTGATTTGGGGTTGTATAGGGCTCACGGTGCTAGCGCGCGGCGATAATTGTACACCCGGACAGCGTCGGGGTCCCGTCGCACCCGGGGATGACATGGCCCCATCCCTGGATCAGAAATCCTTACATACATCGGAAACGCCACTAAACCTGAGAGAAACGGAGTTCCCCTGGGTCGATACGGCCCCTCAGGGTGTGCGGACTCTTCCCGCATAGCCTGATGGCTGATTCGGCCGGGGCTCATGGAGCCAGCGCGCAGCGAGAGTTGCCCCTCGGGACAACAGAGGGGTTCCGCCGCACCCGGGGACGATAGTGTTCCATCCCCGGATCCGAAATCCTTCCATACATCTACAACTACAACAATACGGGGACAAAAATGGACTTCTCCCGGGTCCATACCGCCTCAAAAGGTGTGGAAACCTCACCCCCATCGGCTGATTGCTTATTGGCTGGGGCTCATGGAGCCAGTGCGCGGCGAGAGTTGCCCCTCGGGACAAGGCTGAGGTCCCGCCGCACCCGGGGAGGATAGTGTCCCATTCCCGGATCCGAAATATTTCCATACATCTACAACTCCAACAAACCGGGGACGAAAACGGATACTCCTCTGGTCGATACCACCTCGCAAGGGGGTGGAAACCCCACCCCCATCGGCTGATTACTGATTGGGCTGGAGCTCATGGAGCCAGCGCGTGGCTGGAGCTTCCCCTCGGGACAACGGCGAGGTCCCGCCGCACCCGGGGATAGTAGTGTCCCATCCCCGTATGAGAAGTCCTTCCATACATCTACGACTCAAACAACCCGGGGATGAAAACGGAGTCCCCCCGGGTCGATACCGCCTCGCAAGGTGTGGAAACCCCACCCGCGTCGGCCGAGTGCTGATTTGGCTGGGGTTTATGGAGCCAGCGCGCGGCAAGAGTTACCTCTCGGGACAACGTCGATGTCCAGCCGCACCCGGGGACGATAGTGTCCCATGCACGCATCATAAACGGTTCCATACATCTACAACTCTCACAACCCGGGGATGAAAACGGACATCCCCCAGGTCGGTTCTTGCCCGCACGATGGTTCTTACATTTCCGTTCAGAGTAGTACATCACAGCATACGACTACTGCTATACCAGGTAGTACATATCGTACTACTATTGGAAACGCAAGGCTAGCGCCACGGGCGGAGCCGTGGCTGTGCCGCTAGTAAAAACAAAAACAAACATATATACTGGTATGAAATAGTGTTGGTTCAACCCTGAAGCACCCACGATAAATAATTTTATTTCCGGGCCGGCCTCACTATCGGAATCTCGGCACCTCAATATCTCGGGGTTTTTTATTTCTTCGAGCGCTCTCTTCAAGGATCGGCTCCGACACCCCTCACCCTTCGTACCCCCAGCTTACCTCGCCGCGAACGCGTGCGGGGGCAGAGAGAGAGAAGCGAGAAGTAGGCAAATTCTTGGATTTTGGGTGGCATGTCGAGCATTTCTTTGAATCTTGACAGGGGGGGGGTAGTCACGAGCACAAAGCGGCGACTTTTTAAAATAATGGAGTAGTATCTACAGGAGTCACATGTTGTCGGCCCTTTGCATCGTCGAGGTCCATGTTGCTTCGCTCGACATCTCCCCGAGTGAGTATTTACAGTGTAGGTGCTCTCTATATCTCACAGTGATGCTGTGGCGAGAGGGTCGACTTCAACGCCCCTCGCCCTTCGTACTCACCGTTGAATACCTCCCCGTGAACCGTGAACGCGAGCAGGATTACGTCAAGCGTTGTCATTCAATCTGCCGCTTTCACAAGGGCAGGTTGCTGCAAACATTAATGACATTGGCATCTGACTTTATCCCAAAGACTCGGATTTCATCTGTGAAAAATGTAAGGTACCTTTAGAACTACACCCTGTAACAATAGCATCACAAGGAGAATGCAGACACAAACACATGTTTTCTTCGGGGATGAATCATTCCATCTCCTATACACGAGTATGTCGTTCTTCTCTACGCAAACATCCGATTGTTTTTTATGGCATTCTTGCACGAATCATAACGGATGTATGCAGCTAGAAGATGTTATTTTTAAATAACAGTTTGCAAGAACGTTCGAAGCCGGACTTGAAAGGCCTATTTTACGTGTGAAAAAAATGCGGTGCATACCGTGAAGAAAAAAGTATGGATTGGATATGGTTAAAACGATGGAGTATTCATCCTGAATCACACGAGCACGCGCATACAAGTTGATTCGAGTGTGTGTATGCATGTACAAGGAGGGTACACGTGTATGTATGTAAGAGCGAGTAAGAGCATTATCATTTTGATATAATACTGCTGTACACCACTGCTGCTGCGGTGCGAGTATACTCGTAGTGCCACGCAGGCAGTGTGGACAGCAAGTATTTCCAGTAGTATTCCATTTTTTTATGTTGTGCTGCTATAAGGAAATGTACCTAACAATAACATCATGGAATATCGCCACGCAGCTAGCAAAGATGAATATCGACCGGTTGGGAGAGTTCACAGCTGACGTGTTTCTTAGTTTATTATTAATTAATATGAAATGAGCAAGTTGCTGCAGTGTGCGGCTTTTTATTTTCTGGATTTTTTTAAAATACGACAGCTGTGAGTCTTACCCGATCTAGTGTATACCAGGTACTACTGAAAATGGAATATGAATGAAGACATGTTGGTACGAGTACGTACAGCTTCACAAACAGGTAGGTACAGCCAGCAGTAAGCTCGAGCTTTGTAGGAGTACGAGCACATACTGCTGTACTTCGATGTAGAAGTACGAGTACGCACGCTCTGCGATGCAGTGCTGTGCAGGGGTACTGTAATACTGCTGGTATGTGCGTCTCATCACGGTTTTTAAACCCTGCTGTTGTACTCGTACGTTTTTTGTGTTTCTTCATGCGCGTGTTGTGCAACTAATGCTGCTGCTGCTGCTGTACTACGAGCTGGGCCAGCCTTAAAACGGTTTAAACGTCGGATGGGCGATGCCTCCATCAATAAAAAAACAATGGTCACTTGATTTTTGGACACGGGGCATCTCATGCAGTCATCGACGCATTGACCTTCGGCCCTGCTCTGAGTTATGTTTTTCCTTCCAAGAGATATGACCGATCCAACAACCCGCAAAAATACAAAAAAAGTGACCCAAACTCAAGTGAAAAAAAAATAAAAAAAATCGCCGACAGCGAATAATGCTTTTGAACGTGTGATTCAATTCCGGGGTTAAAAACCCAGTGCAAAATTCTCTAAATTGAGCGGGGCATCGCAAAAATGACATTTTTGTTCGTAATGACTTGACTTAGTGTGTGGAATCGGTTTTGGTGATAACTCTTGATGGATGGCGAATTGGGCAACGAGACTTTGATCGCTCTTCTCCTTGTGTCCTCAGCACTGTCTCCACTAATTTTCGTTCTGATTAAAAATTACGGTTTTTATACGAATGGTGTGTCGACAAGTTGGTGTTTTTGAGTTTTTGCGGATATCTCGGCGAGATCGAATCGGGAAAAACAAAGTATAAAATTTCTTATATCACGAGATACGACTTTAGGCAGCTTGCTCCGTTTTATGGCTGGCCCTGCTCGTATGCTTGATTTCTTCGTTGTGGATTTATCTCCTGATGAATTATGAATTTCGGATGAAACTCTTGGCATTCCTTTCGATTTCTATATATTTTATGTCGGATGGAATAATTTCAACGCCTTCCCTGCCCTACCCATGCGGAGCCCTTGTAAATACGCATCATAATACCCTGTGAATACGGTACTCACAGAATTCGAGGGAAGTGACAACTGTTTGCCATCCCATGACTCCTGCAAGGATTTCTTGGCCAATTTCTGCTCGGCCGAGGTCGGATAGAAATGGGGCCTTCCAGCTCCGTCTCCGTCCCGCCGTCCGCATCGTTTTGGCTTCTGCTGGAAGTGAATCAGGGGGATACCGCACCCATAGAAAAAAGTCAAGGACCGATACGATGTAGCCCAATATTGGTATTGAAGAAGATTTGCAGCAACACCGGTCGATGTAGCTCCAACTATACTGTGACTGAATGTTGTTCAGCGTACGCGAAGCGATCTTCCTCTTCGTCTCACCGTAGTGCGGTCGGCGGTCGGCGGTCGACGGCCGATCATGAAGTATGATGCAGAACAGAGAGGTGGATATGTGATACTGCAGTTGGCTTTGGATTTTTATTTCATTTTAACCGGTTTTTCTACTTCCCTCGCGGCGGCGCAATAACATATCAGTAGGCCAATAAAAACAGACGATTTTGAACATCAGTTACACGCTGTTGGTTGTGTGATTGTGAGGTTGTGAGCGGGTTGGATACTGAAGAGGCTGCTGCTGCTGTAGATGGTGTCGCTGGTTTTGGGTGCAAAACACCTCACAGAGTACTGCTGCACTGCTGCTTCGTACGAGTAGATGGTACGCTTCTCGTAGTTGGAAGCATGGAGGCCCTTCTTATAGTAGGCTGCATGTTGTGTGCACTGTAAAGCTGAAGCGTGTTGATGTCCTATATAACCCAGAGGTACGTCGGGTACGTACATGAGAAAACCCATGGGTATCCTAATATTCCATGGGATTTCCCATGACAATGACCAGATACAATGTGGTTTGGCAGTTCCATGGTGTATGTATGACCCCACGGGACTTCCTGTGGGGCATCCCATGGACTATTGGAATGTCTCGTTGGCTCATTGGACATTTCCCATGGCGTCTTGAGATAGATATGCCTGGTATCCTTTTGTATCCTTCTTTGTAGGACAGCAGTGCATATCCTACAAGATACACCATGGATATCGCATATATCCCGGGTATATCCCATGGGCCCATGAGACATTCCACGGTAAATTCCATGGCGAGTATAGCATATAATATGGGATGTCCCACGGGAGACGGGAGTGGCTGATAACCCATGAAATATCCCACGGGATATCCCACGGGAATAATGGCTGATATCCCATGAAATGTTTCACGGGATGTCTCATGAAAGATCGTAATACCTCGTACAAACAACGGGAACTCAACCCCGATGAGACACCCACGCCACAGCAGGAGATAGATGTCCGTGGGATATCGCATTATTATACAGTATGTACAATGGGAATTGCCCATGGGATGCCTCGTTGGATCTGAACCCTTATGAGAGGCCCATCACCATTCCGTGGGATACGTATATCTCATATATATATAGGAGGGCTGCGGAAATCCAATGGCGACAACGTATCCCTATTGGATTTCCGCAACCCTATGTGAGATATCGGGTGTCTAATCATGGGGGCTGATATCCCATGGGACATCCTATATGGGCAATTCCCATTGTATGTAATAATGCGCTACGCGTACTGCAAGCCATTCCCGTAGGATATCCCATATACAGTACGACAGGACACCAAATGAGAAACAGGAAATAAATCTGGTCCAGGCTGGATTTCTTATTTAAGAGGGGGTGCTTTCTACACTAATTTCAAGATAACGAATCCTGAATTTCTTATTTTCCTGCAAACCTCAGCCTGGCTTTCTTATTAGCCTGTTTATTATCATTAGGTGTCCTGTACTGTATACTACTGTAGTTGCCATGGGAATTTCCGTGGAATGTCCCATGTGCCCGCATGGGATGCATGACATATCCATGGCGTGTACGTAGGATGTTCACTGTCGTACTGTACAAAGTATATATCTCAATTCGCCATGGGAGATGTCCCGTGAGATATATGTTATCGTAACCCCATAGGAACTCCCGAGGGGTCATACATACACCATGGACTGGGAAACCACAGTGTATTTTGTAATTCCCATGTGAAATTCCACGGGAGATGTTAGGATACCTTATGGATCTTCCCACAGGATATTACGCTTCTTCAGCTTTTTATTGCACACGTCGTACATACATACATGTAGTCTGAAAGGGATTCCATGCTTCCATCTACTGTAGGATCATACCATCTACTCGTACGAAGCAGTAGTGCAGCAGCACCCTGTTGCATGTTTTACACTCACCACGAGCGACAACATCTACCTACGTACAGCATTACAATACGAGGACCTGCTCACTATAACCAACATTGTGTAATTGCTGGTCAATACGAACGTACGAGGCCTGTTTTTTAATGTTAGCGTGGCCTATTATTTATCCCGCTACCGCCAGGAATGAAACCGTTTGAAAAGGAATTTACAAAACCAACTACAGTACGTACTCGTACGAGTACTACTGTACACATCTACGCACCACCCCTCTGTTCTGCATCGTATACCGGTAAACATATGATACTTCCTCGGGTTATCGACTGTCCACCGCCTACCACCGCTCTCACTACGGTAGACGAACAGGAAACTCGCTTTGCGTACGCTGAACAACCACCAGTCACAGTAGTTAGTTGTACTTGGAATTGCGTCGGCCGTTGTTGCTGTAAAGCTTCTTTAGAAAAAAACTGGATTGCTTTGTACATATCTTGACTTTTTCTATGGGCACCGTATCCCTCTGATCCACTCCCAGCTTCTCTGCCAGAACGATGCGGATGTCGGGACGGAGACGGAGCTGGAATGCCCCGTTTCTATCCGACCTCGGCCGAGCTGAAGTTGGCCAAGAAATCCTTGCAGGAGTCATGGGGTGGCAGACAGTTGTCACCTCCCTTGAATTATGTGAGTATCGTGTGAGTGTATAATCGTATACGCAGAGTATCATGGAATTACTGTACTGTAGTTGATGTTTACTTGGCGTTTGCTCTTTAGAATTTTCATCGGGACGGGCCTGTACCAGTAGCTACCACGGATTGCGCTTGTGGTGGTTGTTCCGGATCCGGCCACCTCTCCGCCGTATTACACATCGATACATACGAGCCACAACGGATATGTGTTTTTTTAGAATTGCACGGGACCCGGCCACCGCGTAATTGTACGGGCACAGGACCCATCAGCCACCACGGGATTGCAACTACCGAGAATGCTGTATGTACCGGGGCCGACGACTTCGCGGGCGGCAATTCATGCCACCCGTTTCCTGTCCTCCGGTGCAGCCCTTGCTGCCATCAAAGGTCGTCATACATCACCCTCGTCGGTAGGCGAGCCCCTCTCCTGTGCGTGTGTCGAAGGAGCAGGGAAGCTTATAGGCTTGCCACGCCTTGTCGTATAATGGGCCCTTTGTCCGCGCTCCACGTGGCGCTCCTGTGCATCAGGGCCTGGACTACCTTTACTTTCAACCTTTGCACTACGGGCAGACGAGACCCCCCCCCTTTCGATTTCCTATCGAAAGTGGGGCAAACGGCGGACCTTCCTATTACTAGCACCTTTTGTAACGAAACAAATGACCAAACGTGTGATCTTACCCGTCATCTGTTTTGTAGACTTCGCGTATTATTTATGGTTCGAAATGAGTTTGTTCACGGAACGTCTGTCTTTGGAATTCACCTACATTACGTTTTCTTAACTTTGACTGTGCGTGATTTCGACGCTCCACGAGGCGTTTAAGACGTCTATCGCTAGCCCCACTTTGCCATAGGAACTCGAAATGAGGGAGCTCCCGTCCACCCCCCATGACCTTATCGTACAATGCAACCAACATCAGTCGTCTGAGCGCCGCGGTCGGGAGCATCCTTTTTCCTCCAGGATAACATACCCCGGCTCGTAGGTCGTCACTGGTGTAGCTCGGACATTTTTCAGGAAGATGCCTTACCCATGTGCACCCATTATTAGGCACCTAGATAGTATACAACACTTCGGTGTCCTTCCGACCATCATAATTCCCCAAAACCAACGTTCCGTTGTGGACCCGCATCCGACCTTAATAGTACACCCGAATATTTCCATGAAGATACTCCAAGAAAACTTAATTCCCTGGAAGACCGAATACCCACGAAGACCCAGTACCGGCGATGACCGGTACCCGACCCAGACGAAAACCGAAACCCAAACCTTCTTCGAGTTCCGACCCGTGGTGCGCCGACCCGCGAATTGTGCTGATTTATGGTCAGACGGCTGGATAAGCACTCACCGTAGGGTCAGCATCGCTGAAGCACCCGAGCTACAGTAGGCCATCAACCAAATGGAAGGCTGAATCATTATTAGAGTGACCGCTGCGGACAATACTCCACATCAACAGCAGCATTGTTATACCCGCCGAATGACCCATTTCCACGCATACGAAAACGTGGGTTATACCCCGGATGTCGCCTGACGACCACAGGACTCAATACGATACAGGCTACCAGATACCCAACCATCATGGGGGTGATCTCACATCTGGGCCGGAATACGGAGGATGCACACTGCTATTCCCTACTTTTGATAGCACTACGTAGTATTGTAATACCTCGCTTAGCTCGCCGTCTGCCGCCCCGCTGGTGACTTCTCTGTGCGTGCTCGCAAGCCCGTGCTCACAGCGTAATGGCCATACTTTTCGTGTCAAGATCATACCCCAACATCCCCTGCTAATGCTCCCAGTCCATGCCTTTGTGCAACAACAGGAGACCATTCCCCGCACTCCGCTCCCTCGCAGATTGAAGCTGATTCGACGTCAACGATCGCAACAGCAACGCCGCGTTCCACCATTGTCATGTGGTGCCGATACCGAGATTGCCAAATATTTACATAACGACCCGAATGCTGAATCGTCTGTCCCTCCCTACTTGGCCGGCGATTCAACGTATTCTGCCGCCAGGCCGACTACTTGTAGCCCTGTTGGCGATACTATCATCGCATTATCTACCGGTCGGTTTCCGTCTGCTTGATCGACGCAATGCGCGCTACATAATCCACGAACGAGTTGTATAAACGTTGCATCGTACCTGCAGAGTTTTGAGATGTGTAGATACCTGCCATGGCGCCGGCAAGAACGCTGCTAAGCTTCCACGGCCCTCAATCATGTTATTCTACATCGTCTTCACAGCCTCTCCGCTACCCCCGCCGCAGATGCTTCGCTGTTTGTGAGTGACGACGGTTCAGACAAAAGCGCAACAGCCGAAGTCTTCATGCTCGTCGCGGGAATGTCCACCATTGTGTTCGGTTTGTGCACCAATCTTCCGTTCATCGTGGCTCCGTCGGTTCTGTACGTTGGCCGACAAACCGGGTACGTCAAGGAAATCGGGTTCGCCGTTTGAATGTGCAGAGTGGCCAACTGCTGTTCGTTTTCCTTGGGGTATTACGTACAGTAGTGTTGACCTGCAGTTACTCTCTCGCTCCCGATGTGAATACATTAGCCTGCTCGCACCAACCCACCGCGGTAGGAAGGGGTACATGCTACACGTGGACGCGACGTGCGTGAAAACATGTCTGATCACATTCCGGGCTGAACCAATGCGACCGAAGCTCACCGAGTCCATACCTCCCCTCTCCGCGACATTCCTCCTTGCATGCTACCAGAGGAACGAGAACGATGGGTGGGCAACTGGCTGCCCAAGCCCTTGCGAACGCAGCGGCAGCTCTGGTGTTTTGGTTCGCGTTGAAGCTCAAGCTTGTGTCGCATATACCAACGGCACTCCGAATCGGCGCTGGTTACGGTGTAGCAATGCTAGTTGGCGCCTTAGGGATGCGCAACCTTGGTCTCCTGGAGTCAGACTCTTTCGTCTTGTCGACGTTTACGTGGGAAAGTGTGAGTAATGCTCCGTGCCGTTTTCTTACAACCATTGACAATAACGCGCGTCGATGTATAGTACATGCTTCGTTTGTGTGTCTTTCTCCAGTCACGCCAGTGCGACTCGTTGATCCTCAATGTTGATAGACCTTCATTGAACACTGCGGGTCTATCGTGCCCTCAACTTCGTGGCGTGTAAATTTACTCGATTTAGCGATCTGATGTCGCCCGAACCCCTACTGATGCTTCGTTTGAATCCGCGTGGTCTTGTCGTGCGCTCGAAGGCTGTTGGCCTTGCGGTTATTACTGCCGCTTCAACAACGACACCACCCGGGCTCGCAGCGCAAAAGTGGGTCTACGTCTTGGGAGTCCCTATGATCGTGACCGTGGTGGTGTACGCAGTGACAGATCGATCGAAGTTCCGAGGATACGCTTCAGCGGATAATTACCCCCTATCAAACTGGCGTGGCGGAAGCTGTGGGCTGGTAGATTTCCTCGCTATCTTCGACTACCCGGGACAGTACACATTCTACATAATACGGACATTTCTCAGCATCGTCATAAACATTTTGAGCGTACTGCTTGTCCTAATCGATACGGTGTGCCTGCAGGTGAGAGTACGTTCGTAGAGCCACGAAAAAGCTCCCGCAATATTAGGAACGGACTCAACCTCCTGTAGTTGTGGAGAGAGGGCAATACAAATACCCGGCGTTAAGATTACACTCACTGAGCCCACGGAGAGGTGGGCACTTTCGATGCACGACGGTGTTGCTGTGTTTTCCAGCTTTTCGAGGCGATGGTTTCAAAATGATTGCCCGCTAGCATTTTCTTTGCGGCGTATACAAATGCAATCGACCGTGCTCATTCCACATTTGGTGGACTCGTTAGCCAGTCCCCCACGAAACGGATCGGCCTTCTCACAGCAACGGAATTGATTTCGGTATCGTTCATTCGGGTTTGCGCTTTATCGACCTGTACAACCCACCGGGCGTATATGCCTTCGATGACAGTATAGATAGGCATTATGTTACTCGATCAACGAAGTAAACTATTACAGGGGGGGCTATTGTAGTAAGAATAGTAATCAGAACCCACGACGGACCCAAAAAAACAATTATTCCCCGTATGTTTACACACCATATTTGCTTACCGTTATTTCGTTCTCCGTCGCAGTACTACGTGTACTTACTGTATATAGCTCTCGTATTGCATGTTTGATCGCTCTCGTCTACATGATGGTGCAACTATGCATGTGACAAGCCATGAGCTGGGAGCAGTAAATCTACTCTAACGTCTTACCGAGTGGCCGCCATTCCGCCAACGGAATGGGTCTTTCGTTTGCTGCGATAGATAGCTGTAGTGCAGCGCCAATTAATCACATTGGTCTACTTTGCATCAAGTGTTCATATTTGAGGTTGGATGGAGGCAGGGAGTTTTCGAACTTGACAATATGGTATCAAAAAGATTTGATTCAAGAATCCTAAAAATCATTCGATTACAGAAAAATAAGTGGTTTTCGGACTAAACCACTTTGAGTATCGTACATAAGTAATTGTTTTGGACAGCAAAACTATCGATCGGTTACACCTAAATAGTGGGAACAAGGCGGGGAGAGTAGGGCGCCACCCTCGCCCGTAAAAAAAAACATTCCGCATGTTATAGTCTCGCGCGGCGATCATAGGTGATAAACAGTGCATATAAACGCACAAATGAAGGAACGAAAAATGGGTTTCTGCGCGAATCGAACCCGGTTTTTATTGGTTCGCAGTCGAGTAGTAAGTGGTCAGTTCGACTCACTGTTGAAATTTTTAGTTCTAGTTGTGGCGTTTAAGTCAAGTTTTCATTGAAGAGTTTTTAACCAAACAACCCGAAACTACTGTAAGAGGATATAAACATTATGCATACGCCCCATTCCTTGACCCCACCGCCTGATCGGAACTTCTGACGCCCTTCAAAAAACAGTTTTGAACCGTCTCCTGTCAACCCCGTACACGCATCGCCCCTCTCGCGACCACCTCGCTATCTTGCTTTCGGCCAACCTCATCGGGTACGCGACCCGCCAACACGTATAACACAGCGTTTACACTTAATCATACTAAGTATTATAGCTAGGATGTCGACCGAATCTTTAAATTGTTTTACCTAGCTTTCAGTGTAGTGGGATATCACACCTCGCGCTACTCGCAAAGCGGTGTAGAGCACCACATATATATATATATATATATATTGACGATAACCCCTGTTAGTTCCAAATTATGGCCCCTACACCGTTGGGGCAGAGGGGCCGGTACTACTGCAATCCCTAGTATAACCTATTCTCAGTTTGATCTGTGTTTTGATCAGCGGGTAAAGGCGTGGGCCAAGGTAGAAACGATGAAGACGGTGAAAGCTGACGGACGGGCTTGTCGTTCGATAGTGACTCCGACCTATTTCCTCTGCCGTATCCCCTGATCGTCAGCGCTTTCGTAGCGTAATGAAATCTGCTGAAGATACGGACTACTCTGACGTCATCGGAGGTACCAACAAGGTGAGGAGGAGAGCAGCAGTTATCGAATTGTGTTCGGTCGCTCCAACCTAATGTGTATTATGTCTCGTTGTCTGTCATTCCCCACATAGCACCTGAGATACAGCGCTCGCTGTGGACGGTGCAAATGCCAGAAACAGGGAAAAACGCGGAAGGGCCAGGACCCTCACCCATATGCCTCGCAGAAACGCTGCCAGTTTGTTTTGAGTGTGTAAATGATGGGAAGGTTCACGTGAATGAATTGTCGTAGCGTATTTATGGCGCACTGCAGCACTGTACGAGTATCGTGGTGTTAATTACGCGCCTATAGCATTGCAAAAATGCTCTTAATGTATAACCGAATGGGACTGTCTACCATTATACGTCTTTGTTCGTATGTGCAGTCCGTTTGCGACATGCTCAGTTCAGCGACGGTAACGCTATGCACAGGCACGAGGGGCATGCTTTCCCCAAGTGCTGCATGGTTTAATGTACTTTACAGACAATCGATCGTGCTTCGTTCAGCACAGGTATGTTTATTTGACGTTGCCCTTACACATTTCAAACGGTCGAGGATGTGGGGGAAATTGATGGCTGGGTTCTGCAGCTGTACATCGGTTTTCACCGGCTAGTAGACCGATCCACGCTTAGGACAACGTACTACGGTGGGGGTGGCACCAAACCTTTATAAGGTTCCTAACGTGACCTAACGTGAGGAGTATATGCTCCATCCAACAACCGACTTTGAGAAATGTTGTAAAGCTAAGCCCGATACACAATAAACAGACAGGTTTGCAAATAATTATATGCAATACATATCTGATGCAAAGATGTTCGTCAGCTCTTGAGATGAGAAGCCTCTTCACGGGGACAGATTTGGGCTTGAAAAGTGCAACTCCAACACCTGCAATAGCAAGGCTCTTAGAAAAAAGGCACTTGCTACATAGTAGTACTTACACGCGTGACATGCATTTTGTTCAAATGCCCTATGTACTGCTGCTGTAGAATGTTCTATATCCAGTGTAACAGATAATATGTATCGCGTAACATGAGGACAACCAACACGCCTACTTCGTATCTTTGCTTTTAGCCCTACGTCTGGTTTCCTCTGTTCTACCTCGGTCATATAACCAAAACGGAAGCACCGGTAACATGTGAAAGCCTAAAACAAACTGTAGGTTAACGCTGCACCCCCCCCCCCCCCCGACCCAATCTATGTTTTTCGGTGCCCCATACGCGCGTACGAAGTTTCGGCGTACGGCCTGCGCCATACCTGTCATGTCGTTCATTGGGAACTTCCTTGGGGTGACCACCCAAGCAGTGTTCGTGGAGTCCATGATCGTCGTGTTCGCTGGAGGAAAAACCGGATTGAGTTCAGTCGTCACAGGTGCGTTGTACGGGTATGCTGTCATTCGGATGTGTTGGTTGATGGTTGTAGCAAGATGCAGACATTATGTAAAAAATGGGAAGTTACGTATATGGGTGATGAAATTTCTAGTAGTGGGCTACTGGGACGTCGGGAATACGTACGGTGACTATTGAGCCCCGAGGGTTCACTCGTGAGTTCTCTCGGAGTCTACGTTGCGTGGGCCATTCTACAGGAGTCAACTCGATGTCATGGTCTACAATAAATATATGGCTTACGTGATTGTAGTTCCGAGCCTCTGCACCTCACCCATGCTCTATTGTCTAATACGTATCAACGCCTCTGAGCCAAAGCAATACGTTAGTGGAATAGCTGCGACTTTCTTATGAGAGGCAATGGCGACGGTATTGAACAGCTCTGGGGTGGGGCTTGGTTGCCTTCAACATGCCTGATGCTGTCGATTGTGACGACGCAGCGAGAGTGCGACAGTGCTCGCCCTGCAGGGAACAGTTTGTTGATCCAACCTCGGGCCATCGCGAGCCCTTACACAGGCGGACAGGGTCGAGGTGCTGGAGCGCTCCTCATGTAGACATAAACCACGTAGTTAAGTATGCATATATTATCGGACCTCGCAGTGGACCTCGAAGTGGAGTCAAGCAAGCAAGTATCCAGCAAGAACGAGACCACACAGATGGAGAACGCCTCATCAAGTATGTGAACTCCCTAATATATGTAACCGTCATCGTACCTGTGGTATCTATTGCAAATACAATCAATATCCCCCCTGCTTGGCAATCGATACCGTGCGGCACCACACATCCGCAGTATTCATACCGAACAGGTGTACAGTCCCATCAACTAATATCCTCCCTGAATGGTGAACATTATGGCAATAAAGCATCACAATAGCATGGTCACACCTAATAGCCGTCCCGAAAACCGGAAGTCAATATCCAGGCTCAATATCACAAATATCAAATTCAAAGCCAAAATCTAAACCATACTGTCTCAAACTTCAACAATCTTGCCAAGACACTCAGCTGCCGAAACTAGGGACATCAATCCGCGATAAGCAAACGGTCATCAGCTCGGTGTAAATAGGTCGACACAAGTTTATCGCAGTGGTACTAAAAACCTCAAGCACCAATACATGGGCAAGGTTATCAATACCTTGAAAGATCCTCAATACAAATCTCAATACCGTACAATGTATTCTCGGAACTACCAGACCAGCCGTGATCATCATTGAATATCTCCCTGACAATCAACAGTACAGCTCCCGATCACGGTTCGGCCAAATCAGTATATCGGCACAGTAGTATCCACTATTTTAATCAGTAAACAGGCAGAATTTTCAATACCCGAAAACCATCAATCAAAAACCATAACTCAACCTTAACCCCACAAACCCAATCAGAAACCCAAACAAAATCCTCCATTCTCAAATCCTCGTTTAATCAATCAATCAATCAATCAATCAATGTATTACGTGCATACCAGAGGGTGTATCCATTACGAAGTGCTCACAGGAAGCCTCAGTAATTTCAAGTCAATGTCGACGAAGTGCGCAACACAATGCTATTCGTGTAACACCTCGGGAATTTTCCAGGAAACGTCCTACTAGTAGCCTTGTACACCCCGCGCCAAGCCTCGGGGTATTGCCAATATGTAATCTCACCATCCCCCTTTCAAACGCAAACGTAATCTATCCGACCGCGTGATATTGTTTCAAGCTTACAGCAGTAGTTCTTTATGCCAACTTATCATCGGGGTAACATGATCTCCCCTCGCCACGAGCTGCTGGTATAATCAAGAACCTTCGAGCGATTTTCCACACAAGGAAAGTTGATGCATGACAGGGTGAGAACCCGGGTGCATTGCTAGCTCCGGAGTGTATTATTTTATCACCGAACAACAATGACTCAAGCACAGCATTTTAATCAACCAATAGCAGTGCGCGGAAAGACAAACTCATTCATGTGTTCATCAAGATTCGAATGCCGTGATCAGACAGGTGCAAGTACATATTTCATGTTTCACCAACAAAGAGCACAGCCACTGCTATATGATTACGTGATTAAAGCGTCTACCCCGCTTATACTCCTCCTGCTTTAAGTACGTACATAGCTGATCCTCTACGAGGGGGAGAGGGAGGGAGGGCGGGAGAGCACACATACAGCAGTCAATAACAGCCCAAATAGCGTGTTAATTCAACCTCGGGCGCATGACGGGCCCTTACACAGGCGGACAGGGTCGAGGTGCTGGAGCGCTCCTCATGTAGACATAAACCACGTAGTTAAGTATGTATATATTATCGGACCTCGCAGTGGACCTCGAACTGGAGTCAAGCAAGCAAGTATCCAGCAAGCACGAGACCACACAGATGGAGAAAGCCTCATCAAGTATGTGAACTCCCTAATATATGTAACCGTCATCGTACCTGTGGAATCTATTGCAAGCACAATCAATACAGGTGCGTGGGTTGGAGAGGACAGTTGGGAATGAACGGAGGGGGCGGTTGAAGCAGTAGCACGAACAGGTTATACTGTTTAGCTTGCTCCGCACCGAGAAGACTGACCTGGTAAAAGGGGTCAAGAGCAGCGAAACGGCTCTGGCCGCGTGATTACCAGACTATCGGCGCGGTGCCCATATGGTACTCGCATGGGCCCGGATCGAGGAGTTAGACATTCAAATCTCGGAGGTTCAGCCTATCGAGTTCGAGACAAGGAAGGTACTCCGCGAGATCATCTGGAACCCCTCGGTAGTTTGGGAAGGAAATAAAAACAAGGTGCACCCTGTATAGCCCCAGCAGCACCAACAGTGCCCCAGTATAGCCAGGCATGAGCCTAAACTGGTAGATCTGCTAGGAGCTGGAGGCGAGAGCGCTAGAGGGCAGCAGTAGCAGAAGCAGGAGGAAGTGCATCAGCAACTGCAGCTACAGCAGTCACAGAAAGAAGGGGAACATGGGGATACAGGGGACAAGGGGAAGGGAGGGAAAACAAAGAAGCAGGAATAGGAGGAGTCGTAGGCCCGGTCGACATCACCACCGCAGCCGCCGCCATCATCAGTATTGCCGTCTCCGCCGTCATCACCTCCAGCGCAACCGCCGGCCAAGAATAATAGGAGTCTGGAACAGGACGCGCAAGAGCAGACTATTTTGCGTGTGCACCTGGAGGTTCGCCCGATGCTGGCGCATTAATCGGTAATACTTGTCTCGGTTATGGTCAACGTCAATTGATCGGTCAGCGAGTTATTGAGTGTAGCCTAAATCCGGTGCTGTACATGCCAGCATCGCTTAATCATAGCCGTTGACCATCAGCGCCCCAAGTGTTTTGGTACGATCGGAGTTCAATGCACCCCCTAAACGCCGCGAGGTTTGTTTGTTTTTCAGGTTCCCTGCTCATCCTGAGCACGGTGATATGGCCTTTGCTTCCGGTTATCGTACCGGCGCACATCTCGGGAGCGCTGACAATAGTGATTGCCTTGAGGTACGTTCTGTAGATACCAACGCTGCGGTACCGCGCGCAGCGTTGGATGAAGATATTGTGTTTCCAAACAGATACGGCAATAGGGACATGCGCCAGATGGGGTCACGCCAAATGAAAAGCTGCCTCGAGTAAAATGCCTGGTAGTGTTGAGTGGGAGGATTCACCTGTCCGTATGAAATATCTCCTATGTCGGTAAAACAGA
This sequence comes from Saccharina japonica, assembly GCA_008828725.1. NCBI lineage: Eukaryota > Phaeophyceae > Laminariales > Laminariaceae > Saccharina > Saccharina japonica. The sequence continues at coordinate 132,131 of MEHQ01002771.1, read as the reverse complement.
CTGCCTTTGTCCTTTCAACCAACGTACATAACCCAAATATGCGCGCATCAATGCGTACGCCAGGGACAGGGTCAACTAACTGTCACAATCGGAAGGGGAAGGGGGCTCTCGTACGTGTCGGCATGCGTGTAGGGAAGTACTCGTAACGGCAGTTTTAAGGGATCCAGCAGGATTTGTTTGTTTTTATGTTTTGGCGAACTGTGTGCTTCCAATGCATCTCTACCGTAGACACAACACTTGGCTCGGCCCGTCGACATTTCGGCCCAACAATTGTAACCCTGGCCCGTTTAATAGATTCCACAGCTGCGCAGGCATGACCGGAACGGTTTCTAGCCCTTCGCTATCACCATCCTCACCATCCTCAGCATGTAGGTCGGAGGCGAAGCATGCATGGCACCTGGTGCATACTCATTGCCGATTATATCATATAATTGTGAATGGAACCCAGCTGCCACAGGCTGCCATGTGCGAAGGCTATCAACAGGTTCCTCCTGAGTTCAATGCTTTTCCCGTGACATCATGATCTCACCGTTGCTCTGATCTGCGCTCAAACACCCTGGTTGACGCTACAGTGGTTCCACTTGACGAAGCATGGGCACTCTGCACGCGTATAGCCGGTGAAATAGACACTGAAATTGAAATGCTGTTGCGGATGTTCCCGTGGTTAAAACGCAAACATGGTAGGCAGTGCCTGAAACTCTGATCACTATTGGCTACACTAGAATATGTGGCACACATTCCCACTTCCCCGTACGATGGTTCTCCACAAATGTGTACTCGCTACAGGTTTGTCACCGCGGTAAGGGTGATCGACGTTGCCCGTGCGGAAAATCTCCTCATGTTCGGTAAGAGGAGCCACGAAACGCACGCGAGGAGACCACGTTCCCTGAACGTGTATGCCGCCATAAAGAATGTAGCAGAGCTCAACCCCGCGCCGGAACGTACACTTCCCCTTGTATATACTGCAGTAAGAATGCGATGTTCTGCCGTGGATCCAGGTACAGGTGACGTGATGCTTGTACCACCAAAATGATCAAACATTCTCGGCACTGGTTAGGATGGCCATTATCTTCCTCACGTAGGAGGCGGTATAAGCCCTACACCTAATATCGTGTTTGGCACGGTGCATGGGAGAAGTTAGAACGGCCCTATATGGGAAAATGTTATATTGAGCAACTTGGTTGGTCGCATTCAGTTGTTGATGACACACGCTCCTGTACAGTAGGGGTAACAGCCACGACGAAGTATTTGATCGCAGGTACCTCGCGCGATAGAAAGCACAAATCTACCAGGTATAGAGTATAGAGCGTCAAATATGTCGTGGTTGCACACGTCTCGCGCTTACCACGAACTCACCCTGCGTGATGGGCTCAACTGTGCACCATATATGTATCCGTTACAGGTGTATCGATCCTTTTGATCCCTTTTTCCTTCGACTTCGTCGATGCCCTATGCGTGGCAACCGTCCTCGCCTTCATTTGCAACACCAGCAACAAAATAATATCGCGAGGCATGCTCGGCAAAGGCAGCAGGGTGGCCGTATCTACCGTGCCGGAGAGCTTGGCCCCAGAAACGAATCCGAGTAACGAGACTAGGCGAGATACGTCACGTTCCATGACGAGAACGAAAATGTTGAGCACCACTGTCGATGGAAACAGCAGCAACCAGACCAGCTTGTCAATAATTGGGAGCGATCAAGTCGCACGAGGATGTAATTTTCCTTTTCGGACGCAGGGACTGAAGGGCACGTTCAAACACGTCCCAAGGAACAAGTCTTTACCTTCTACGCTCACGTCTTGGACGCCTACGATGCCATTTGAGGACAAAGAGGCGGACCAATCCGACGCAGAGGAGGGAAAAAAGAGGCGGGGTTTTGGTCACCTTCTTCCTTGCTTCTTCAGCTACAAACTACCCCAGCCGAACCCCGATTCCAAAGGTTTGGTGCAAAAACAAATGAACATGGAGATGTCGCATGGTCGCCATTTATCATTCTCTTCCGTGCACACTTCGACGTCAAGAGAGTCATCCTCGCGGCGCTCTGCCATCGGGAGGCCCCGGCGGGTGAAAATGGGCACGCGATCCAGGCGCATTGGGGCTGGTACGGCAAAACCGACCGGAATGAGTGGCCGTACGGCGCCACATAAGACGGAATCCGCGCACGGTCCGACCGTGCACTGGAAATTGGCTCTCATAGCCACGGTGGAGCTGGTGCTTAAAGTAGTCAACGACCAGAGGAACAAGTAACGCAAACAGTTGGCAGCAGGAGGTGATAGGGAATAACCTTTCAATGGCGGTGCACTACCGTTTCACGTGCAACGACCGTCTTACCACCGTGGTGTACCACAGCGGTGAACGTGGGGAGGATGGGGGCGATACGCTCTGAAGAAATGTACCAATGCTCTAAAGACAGCAATGTCTGAAGTCTAGGACGTAGGTGGTGTACGAAGTATAAGAAAATGAAACTAAATGCCAGCGTATTGCGAATTATGCGGTGGAAGACGGACACGACGGTAGAACTGTCTACGTACGAGAGTGTGACTGCTTCTTTTGACAGACAAAACGCTGCTTATTCGTCAGATTTCACGACCGCGCTATTCCACAAGCGCTGCTGTTTCGGCTTTTACCTCTTGCCCGGCGTTTGGTTTAGTGCTGCATCAAGTAAGAAATACACCTCGAGCTTTAGAGGAAAAAGCGAGGCCAGGGCTTTCCCTGATTTTGTGTTTCGGTACAATTGTGGTAGTAAGATGGGCGAACTGAATTGTGGCACTATCCTACTATAGGGCTATTGCTATCACGTTACCAGGACATCGGACCTACGGAAATTTCAAGACAAACTTCGTTCCTTCAGGAATTTTCTACAAACGGTATCACACGTTTCTCTGGTAGACGAAAGGAGAAGGTCTGCCGGGGTGGAGGCGTTCCACCAAAACATTCATGCCAAACAACCGACGTTTTTTCACTTAAGGTCAACGGCACACTCCCTGTATGCGAAGCGCTCCTCCTGTGGCGACCGTCATGGCGGTGGGACTTTGAGGGGGCAATGATTCGGAATCATATACTCCTGTGCGTAGATACTGCTATCGATTCACTTTCTCCCTGGTATAGAGCGCATCGCTAAACCTTTGTGGCGCTATACATGCTCCATTCATCATAGGTAGAGGACACGTTTGGTTGTCTCTCATGACATTTATTGTGGGTGCGTTGGGAACCCTTGGAGTGGATCCCACAACTACCACCAGGGTCATATATCCGTGCCCCTGCTGCTCCCGCGTACGTACTTGACAACTGTCGTTTGATATGACATAGAGGATACTACTTGAAGGTTCAAATGTTCCGAAATAGCAGTTCATTGCACACCTGGTATATGTCACTCCATGGCACTGTAGTATTAATAGTAGCTCACCAACAAGTATTGCGAGAATGTGTACTTGAAAACTAATGCTATAATACTGGCCTGCATCCGAAATTCTGAGAGTTGTTTAACGGCGCCATCAGGCTTCAAGGCGTAATTTCAACCAACCTGTTCGACGTGTCGTAAGACCAAAAGGTTTTCTCCTCAGAAAGTTAGAGGACAACAAGAGGGTCCACGTAAAATACGATTTTTGGTTTTGGTTTCCGCGACATTCAAAGGCAGGAAACGAGAAACAGGGTCGTCGGTGAAAGTCGAGAGAAACATTGCCTTCCGACCGTGATACTTCGTGTTGGGCAGCGCCGGTTCGCATTTGAGATATAAGCAGTTCTACTGGTGGTGCTGTGTTGGCTTATCGGATCAGCGCAGTAAGATATGCCATTGAAAGCGCTGTAGATCGAGATGGCACCCCACTGAAGGGCTGACAAGGTGTATCAAGTTGGCGTGGTATACGGCGTCGATTCCAACATCGCCACGACCTCGTACCAGTTGGTGGCCACTGAGCTGTTTGACGTATCGAAGCGTTCAGGGGCAAGTTACATGTCGTCACGGATGGTGTAGCAGGGGGCTGTTAGGAATATCGGTAGGCAGTACGCAGCTTATTGAATATCTGGCCAAAAGCAGTGCAGACAGTACCACGCAGCTCGTGTTTGACCAGCTATCAAATAAGCAGCGTACTGCCTACCGATATTTGGGTTTTAGTTCCTGTTCGATTTCCACAAGATGCAGACACTGCTTGCGCAATCAACAGCGGAGGCAAAGCTGGTGACATTCGTCTTTAGGGTGAAGGAGACCTGCCTCGCTAACTTCAGGACGGGGTTGAGCTCCACATCCGAAAGTAAGGAGAAACGACCAAGCACATCGGCGTCTACAACCACGAGATTAATTGTTTTCGCTCCTCTACAGCAGTATAATGTCGCACGCCTTCTTTTTATAGGGCGATCAGAGAGATAGTAGGCTGTTAATTTAGTTATCTGTTCCTAGACCAACTAATTGGCTACAGTACCGGTGTATTATTATCGCGCCTTGTTAAGTAGCATGTGCTTCTTGCTGTGGCTTGCAGGCTCACCCATCTCCGCTGCAGCGAAATGATCCATTGTTGTGCGCGTTATGAAACTTGCGACGGTTGTAGTTGATACCAAGTTAGACCACACTGGTTTAGTCATATATTCGATGGTTCAACGGCAAATTTGACGTTGTCACCTTCATCGAGGGGTCGTGTTGATTTGCTGTCGTTTGCATGGTACTTTCATGGGGGTTAATGAGTCTCAATGGATTTCCATAAAAAAGCGCTTGAGAGAAAAACCCACAGATCCAACTGCTGTGGAAAGGTACCATGACAGCCCGAATGTGCATATTTTGTAGTTTGATATGGGTGGGTCCCATTAAAGTCCCATGGGGCTCCCATGGGAATCCCATGGAGGTCCCATGGAATTCCCATATAATTATATGGAACTGCCTTGGTTGTCCCATGGATGTCCCATGGAATACCCATGAGGATACCTTCTTTCCATGTAAACAACATGGAAATACCATGGAAAACCACATAAGTTTCATGAAAGTACCATGGAAGTCCCGTGGAATTTCCACTGGAGTCCCATAAGAGCTTGGAATGCCACAAAAACTCCATGGAAGTCCCATGAAAGTCCCATGGACGTCTCATGAAACTCCCGTGCGACCGATGCAGGTCCGATGGGGCTTTCATGGAAGCACTATATAATTCCACGGAAGTTCCATCGAAGTCCCATAGAACTTGTATGGAAGCACTGTAAGTCCATGGAAGTCACATGGGAGCCCACGGAAGCACAATGGAGTTTCATGAATGCACCATATAATAAGTCCGTGAATGTACCATGAAAGCACCTGGGGCCTTGACGAAATCCTATCAAATCATCATGAAAGCTCCATGAAACACATACATACACCTCCATGAAGGCTCATGAAAGCCCATAAAGCCAGCGAACGCATCACGAAAAACGCCCCATGGAGGAAGTCTTACGGGGGTCCCCATGTGCATTTGGGCAATTTGAGCAAATAAACTCGCACTGGGCTTGGCTGCACGTTGTTTTTGCTTCTCTGGTACGATCTCGTACTGACTATTCGTACAAAATACGAGAACCGTAGCAGGGAGGAGGTAGAGAGTCCTGCTTCGAGACCCTAGATATGAGGACCTACTGTTTGTGCCGCCCTGCAAGAAAGGCGATGGATTGTGGAGGGCCAACGGTTCTAATGCCAGCATTGATACCTGTACCGACCAGTAGAACGGGAACAATGCGATGGGGGGGGGTGTACTCATGTCGTGCACGGCCGGCCGTAGTCGTATGACCATAGACCCTCGCATCCCTACAATGCCGGGACAGAGCACGTTGGGTTTTCACCAACCAGGCAGACATTGCTTGCACCGAGCGCGAGGCGCCGTGAGGTATTGGGCGAGTCGCATGGAGGGTGAGCTGCATCCTGCTAAGAACCGCCTCTGAGGCGGACTTGCACATGGATGACAGCTTCAATGAGTTATTTTATTTTCTGGTGTGGCCACTCCCTGAGACAGCAATGGGAGCACTATGTAACTGCCTCGCGGGTGCCTTACCATATACACACTACGTGATACGATCATTCCCCTTGTGCGGAGCAAAGGTTCTCCACCCCGCACAAATGATCTGACAAGACCGCCAGCTTTGGTGACCGCCAAAAACAAAAACGGTACCCTGGTTGTCTAGCTCACGCAGTGAGAGGCGTGTTTTACAGCGTCGTTGCCAACCGACGCCAACAACCTATAAATATATCATATATTTATCGTAGGGGGGGGGGTTACTACTGTAACTGTATACGTATGTCATATTCGTACATGCCCACCGCATGAGAGCAATTAACATGTAGTTTTGAACGCACGTAAATGATTGGATACCGTAAATTCTCCCTGTTGCCCCTAACCCTGGGGAGCTGCTTGCTTGTTGTCGGCAACTGTGGCGGTACAGTGGGTACCCCGACGCAAGACAGGGCGCGTTAAGAGACGTAAGAGCGGGCACGTTAAGATAATAGTGCAGTTAAGAGAGGCTAAATCGGCTGGGCCCGCCTACGACACTAAACCTACGGTATATATTTCCCACCTGTGGATAAGGGAGGAGGTGTTTTCGGCCTGTATACTGGTCACAACCACTCTTAAGTCGGGGTACCCACTGTACTTTCATTGAGGGCGAACGGCCGAACTACCTTCAGGTGGTTCGAGGCTGCTGAATGAAACAAAAACTGCTGTACGAGTATGTAGCTTGTGTGATGAATGCAGTCCTTCTCGGAGGGCTGAATGCCGTCCTTCATGGAGGTGGTCCCATATTTTAATAGTCACCAGTCTTGCATGTGCCCCCCTTACGCGACGGCTCCCCTATTGGTAGCTAATACCCGTCGAAACGATCTCCTCTAATAATGCAGTACTGGACCTCTCTCTACGAGCACGACCTACCACGTATTACTATTCTCGTCGTACTCGTGCCTTTGGTACGCTCCTGTATGATACCGTACTCTGCATACATTGTACATTACGAGTACGTCGTACATACGTACGTTTGTTTTTTATGTGCGATTTGTACGTACGAGTACTTTTTTTTATTGGCCTGCTATTCCGCCGCCAAAAAATGAAACCGTTTGAATAAAAAGATACCTCTTATATGTACGGAAACTTAAGGAACGTGTACGCCTTCACATGAAGGATAAAACGTTCCTTATATATATGGACACAAACTCGTGTAAAAAACAGCCAACCCTCAAATCTCGAGCCGCCTTACGTGTGCAGCAACAACAGTGCCACTCACCGTACGGTAGGTAGGTAAACGTTATTATGCGGGTGCGCGTGACACGACGGTGCACTTACTCGGACAAGTTCGACTGAAAGTCGACCGCCAACCACAGACGGCACTGTATGGTAGGATCCAGAGGAAACCACCACTACTATCAGGCCGGTGAGATACAATAACAACTCTGGTTGTACTCTGGTAGCATTTCTCCAGCTATGGCTCCCTCCACGATGGGTGCGGCAGTATCGGCCTGATTCGCTCTCGGAGCAGCACCACCACCAGCAGTGATGAGGAAGCGACGACAACGACAGGCCTGGAGCTGGAGGACCCCGTTTCGATTCGACCTTAGCCGAGCACAAATTCTCCAAGAAGTCCTTGCAGGAATCATGGGGTGGCAGACGGTGGTCACTTCCTTTGCATACTGTGAGTGTGCGAGGCCGCGAGGGGTGTCCGATATACATGTGCACTGGTTGTACGTACGTACGAAGTGTAGGTTCGCTCTTCTTCTCCTCCGCACGCGTATGATAACTGTGGCACTGTGGCTCGTACGATGACGGGATGTTCTGCGAGCTGTGTCCACACGCCTCGGATAGATACGCGTAATAATCGATCCCCGTTTCATTATCTACTACAGTACGTACGTGGTACTGTTTGTAGATATTTCAAGGCAGCGAGATTCCTCGTCTGTACGATATTATGTTGAAGAAGCTCATGTCGCCTCTTGGGAACCGCATTTATCTGCATTATTACCTGCATGCTGCTGTACGCAGGGCATGTTTCCGGCGTTGAACCTGTGTGCCCGTACACCGCAGTACTACACTGTGCTATGTACCGTATAGATCTTGTACAAAATATCATAACGGTAGGTTCGGATCCAGAGGATCTACACAGATCGTGGTCTGTCCGACGCGAGATGCCTTCTGCTTCACAGCACAGGACACATTGTACAGTACGTATTGCTACAGTGAGGAACAGGAAAGCTGGCCAGTCCAGACCAAGCTGGGTGTCTTGTTTAGGATTGGGTGTGCTCTACAGTACGTATATGGACTTCGTTCGGAATATATAACGCCTCCTCGTACGTAAGTACCTGGTACGTATCATATACGAGCTGGTTCCACGAAAAGGCGTAAAATTCCACCTTCGGGAAATAACAAACGGAATACACTGCTGTTTTTTGCAACACTAATAAAGATATCCACACGACCGCATGGACAAGGGGAACACATCGGTAAAGCGATTTTTGTTGTGCGAGTTGTAGTTCGCGAGATATGGACACTGTCGTACTACTTGGGGAGGCGCTATTTCACACAGGCTATAGTTAAATCAAGATAATTTGAAATCAGGCCATATGTCGGTCAGTACGTCGACATATTCGACACTAGACATGTTGATACGATCGCATCAACAAGAGGAAGACGTTCGTGGCAGTTATTTCGATTTGCAAGCCGTGAGGGGCTGTTATAAGAAACGCCTCCGAAAGTACTAGAACAATGTATGGAGCAATTTTGGTACCTTAGGGGAATTTTTACTTTCCACGAGAATCATTTTGCGCCTTGGCTTTTGAGAGTTGGAAAACGACATTTGGAAGGGTTGTGCGTAACAACAAAATGAAAAACATGACGGCTGGAGTTTTTTTTTCAAAAATAAGTATTTCGTGCGTGAGGTGCGTTCAAAGTTACCGAAAAAATCAGAAAAAAAATGTCCCTAAGGGCCCGAATTAACGAGTATAAAATAAATTCAATCTGGAAAAAAAAAATCAAATTCGCTTTTCATTGGTCAACACACGCACCAGCACCAAATATTATGCCCCAAGATCCTAATCTTTGGTGCTGGTGCGTGTATTGACCAATGAAAAGCGGATTTGAATATTTTTTTTCCAAATTGTTTTTTTTTCTTCTTCGTTAAAACGGGCCCTAAAGAACGAAAAAGAAAACAAAGAAAAAAAGTCCAGGCGTCAGTGTTTTCGTAGTGTCATGACGCATAACCCTGCCAAGTTTCGTTGTCCAACTCTCAAAACCCGAGGCGCAAAGTTGCGAAGGGGTAAAGCTCTGGCTGTCGCTGGAACCAGCTCGTACCAGTATATTTTCCCCCCTGTAATTTCCATTAACTGTTTTTTCTTGCAGTAGTGCTCGGTTTCTCCGTATTGTTTGTACTGCTGTACCAGGTACGTAACAGTAGTATCAATGTAGCAGGTAGAGGTGCTGCCCTGTGCTGTTTGCGGGGTCAGTATTGACCTTCTTGTGGCCCGTCTTGTAAATACTGTAACGTTATTCTTGTACTGTAGTCTTTTTAATGTTGTCAAACCAACACCACCCGATTAGTCTACACCACTATTATCAGGCTTCAGCTGCAGTAAGTAGTCTACACTGAACAACATCATTAGAACGAGTGAGTCCGTAACCCTCTCTTCAACCTTCAAATGCAAGTTTGAGGACGCTCATCCTTGATCCCATCACAGCGGTGTCGAAGGCGCGTCTAAAAGCCCCAACCACGATATTGTGGCCCCTCCGGTGACCTTACCGGGGCGGAGGGCTTTCGCTTTTCACCCTGGCATTATGCGTGGAGAAATTGAGTAGACTCATTCGGGAAAAGCTGTCGGATCCAAACCCAGGTTACGGCCGCATCGAAACCAGAAGGCGCCGCGATTTGTGGTTGTGATTCCCTGCTATAACGTGCCAGCGAGGTCACAAAGTACCTCCGCGGCCCCATATACACCGTGCGTAATGTCATTTATGCGTGGCTTCAATCTCTCTCCCCTGCATACCTCCCCGCGGCAGACGCTGCCCTCTTCGCGGGCGATGCCGACTTGGACAAGAATGCAGTCGCCGAAATCTTCATGTTCGTCGCGGGGGTGTCCACCCTTGTCTTCGGTTTGTCCACCGATCTGCCATTCCTCGTGGCTCCTTCCGTCCTTTACGTTGCTCGCGAAACCGGGTACGTATAATGTATGTACGTACTACGCTGCCAAGAAAACTGTTACCAGCGTACTAAGTTTAAGCTGTTCAAAAGGATCCCCCCCGCTTGCAGTAACTGTCGGTTGTTCTGTAAGGCGTGCGGTCACTACATACATGCAGCGAGCGGTCCCACCACAGCTAAAAATCCCCAAACCGGTCCCCTAATGCACCGGTCCCCCTTGCCTTACAGGTCATTCTCCTTAGGCAGTGGGTAATACTGACCTCTACAGTTGCTCTCTCTCTCTCGCCCCCTGTACCAATAGAGGCATGTCACCAGTATTACAACCCTTACATGAGAGACGCGCGTGCATGAGTAGCGATAGTTCGGGATCCCGTTAAACATGTCACATTCCGGCTCTCAATCAACACAACGAAACCTTCCCGAGCCCCCCCCCCCCCGCCCTCCCCCGCATACCCTTCGGTATTCCTCCCCGTGTGATACCAGAATCACGATGGGCGGACAGCTGGCTGCCCAAGCTCTGGCGAACGCCGCGGCTACGGTGGTTTTCGCGTGCGCGGTGAAGCTCGACCTTGTGTCGTACATACCGACGGCACTTCGAATCGGCGCCGGGTGCGGCGTAGCGATGCTCGTCGGCGTCCTGGGGATGCGAAGCGTTGGTCTCCTGGTCGCAGACGCTTTCGTGCTGCCGCCGTTTACGTGGGAAACTGTGAGTATAAACAGTATAGTGAGTACCACAATAGGCAGCGATAAGGGTAGGATTTTTTTCGTCAATGACATTTCTGCCTGCCTATTACCGACTATTGGTATATACGTATATACTCCTCAGCCGAGGAACTCTATCCAATAAGGCATACGCCTTACTAGGCACATACCGCGGTGGTAGGTAGCGTTGCACTTTTGAGTTCAAAACGACTTGGTCGCGTTGTTGACGGAGGGTGGGGGGGGGCTCCCCAATTGGCGAGCTACCCAATATATTTACAGTAGATTCGGTGCGTATTGTACAATCTGTTCGTTATTAATAGATACCTTGTACATGGTAAGCTCAAAGGATTGTGTATGGGAGGCTTTTTAGCATTACGTTTTTTGTTTGCTGAAAGCGAAGGTTGTTGGGTGTGAGGTCTCAAGTGAGGAACCTCAGAAAATTTGGGTGCAAGCTTCCAATACCGTAGCACACACCACTAGACCACGCGCTATGGTAAAAGGGGCAGCAACATTTTTTGCCGAGATATTTATGAACTGAATATATATCACTATCACTGACAATTACTGACTATTACTGACTATTACTGACTGTTACAGACTATTACTGACCATTGCTGACCATTACTGGCTGTTTCTGACTGTCACAGACTATTACTGGCTATTACTGACTAGTACTGACTAGTACTGACTAGTACAGACTAGTACTGACTGTTATTGACTATTTCTGACTGTTAGTATACTCCTCGAATGAAGAACTATGCGGGTACTTGTATACCATGTGTGTTGCACACCCTTATTCGTTTACACCTACGTAGGCCTGGGGATTTTCCCTCGAGATAAACTCATACATCGTATTTTTTCTCGCCAAAGTTCGGTTTTGGGTGAGTGTGGAGCCCCTCGCGTGAAAAGACTCCGAGAAACTAGGTTGCTACCCTTACCGAAGCGCGCGACAATAAACCAATCATAAACACGTTGTACCTGGTTTTCCAGCGAGCACACATCAAACAAATAAGAGATGCCCACCACCACCACCACCACCACAACCGGGAGCAGCAACCAGGCATAACAGTGAGAAAAAACCCGAGTGTTTTTTTCTGTTATTGCTTTAGGTGTCTTGACTTTGTTTCAATCGAACGCCAGGTGGGGCTGATGGTTCGCGCGTCGTGAATGGCGGCCGATCGACCGACTGACCGGCCTTCAAGGTCACGTTTTTAACTCGTAAAGTGCGCGATCAAATATAACGACGTCGTCACATTTGATCGCTTCCTCCGCGATCGTCCCCATGACGACGCCACCCCAACTCCCACCGACGTTTTCTTCGTCGAATGCCGCACTTCCCCACGGTCTACTATACCCTACGTCACACGCAAAAAGGCCGTTGGCCTTGCAGTTGTCACAGCCGCGTCGACAACGACGCCGCCCCAATTCACAGCGCAAAAGTGGATCTACGTTTTGGTAGTCCCCCTGGTGCTGACCGCGGCGGTGTACGCGCTCATAGACGTGTCGAAGTTTCACGGGTATTCCTCGGAAGAGAGGGCGCCCTTATCACACTGGCGTGGCGGGAGCCTAGGGCTGGTTGATTTCTCCGTCCTCTCCGACGCCCCGGGACCGTACACGCTCTACGTATTCCGGACGTTTCTCAGCATCGTCATCAACATTTCGAGCGTTTTGCTTGTCCTGATCGACACGGTGTGCCTGCAGGTGATGACAAGTTTTTACGGTAGAGTCGGGGCAGCGAATTTGTTTGTCTGTGTCTGTCTGTTCTGCGATACGATGTTCCCGGTATCAACCTGTAGCATATACTGATAGCGGAGGGCATGCACGTCCCTCCGTGTTTCACAGGGGCTACAATACACCAAGTGTTCTGAAACAATACCGATGAGTGCAGACTTCTGTCCATTCGCTGTCGACGCCTATACGCTGGTACACGGGGTACGCCTATGCCAAGCCATGTACGCTGGGGGCATCAGACCCATCACGAGACCTCGTCGAGTGGCCCCTGTCTCCAATACCGTGAACGGAGTCGAATACAAAAATATTGTGTTGCTGTGGTGTACCTGATACCATGGTATATTTGAAGAACATCTGTCGATCCGTGGACGCGCCCTACGCTAGGGGTGGGATTTTTTTGTGCCAAAAACGTTCTGACTGACAATTAGTATGCTCCTCAACTGAGAAACCGCCCAAATACGTCATGCCTTAACTTATATCGCTGGTCCTATTTGGATATTGAACACACAATACTATTCGAGCAATGATGTACGATGGTCGGCCGAGGTTAAGGCGTTAAATGTTCGCTTTTCCCCCTCATTATTTTCGTTGTTTTGGGTAGAGATATATTGCACTGCAGTCTGGTAGGGCTCTTTAAGTGCGGAGCTTCAGGGAACAAAAAACGTGCTACGTCGTACCCCTCTTTCGTAACACGACATCTCCCCGTTTTTCGGCCCGGCACCGAATTTGATAGTATCTTCTTCTCATTTTTATCTGCATCCATGCTAATCGTCTTGACTTGTACGTAGCGTTTTCGTGGCGTGTGGAGATCTGCCGGAGAGACGGACTTTTCGGAAGCAATCGGAGGTACCATTAAGGTGAAGATTTGTACGGAGTACCGCGTGGTAGCTGGTTGGGCGTTCCATACGCCGAATTGTCATATGGGTCTGTGTGGGTCGTTCCGCGGACTTGAGTTGCATGCTTTTTCGAACGGGCCAGGCGCCATCGGTAGGCTGAGAGGACAGAGGAGAATCAGTGAAAATGCGCGAACCTCATTCTCCACTCGCCCCTCAGAGGAAGAGGCCAGAAAAGGGTATTTTACGCTGCTTGTCAATGAATAATGGCCACGATTCACACATTGCACGGTTCGGAGTTTCATCACAACTCAGACTTGTACTGCTATAATAGCAGCTTACTGCTACTCGTACTTGATATGTTGAATGTTTTCTCCAGGAGCCGTTGTCTAGAATACTAACATTATTGTGTTTGCCACCCGACAGAGTGCAGCATGTGCGCTACGACGTTGATCACCCATACATACAACATTGATTGCCAGATATCGTTGTTCTTTCTTGCTGTAGACACAAAACGTGATGTGCTCGCCATCGTATAGATGAGTTGTTGTTCCTCTCAACTCCGAACGGCACCGCCCCCCTGACCACACCTAGGGGGGCGATGTACATGTGTTTAACTTTTTCGTGAACGCCGATAGAAAAGCTGACATTGGCACTTTCATGGCAATCTATTTGGGCTTCCATGGATTTCCTTGTGGCTCTTACCATTGGACTCAACACCTTCATGGACGATTTCATAACTCTTCTACGAAGGCTCCATGCTCACTATCATGGATTTTCATGGTACTGCATGCGCCGTCATGCCCCTTGATGTACTTTCGTGGCTCTTCCGTGGGACGTCTCCAGACTTTCACGGGTTTCCCATGGTACTTCCATTGGGCTTTCATGGGACCCTCATGGGACTTCGATGGGACTTCCGTGGGACGTCCGTGGTGCTTGAGTGGGACTGTGTCGTGGGACTCTAGTATTTCCATGAGACTCTCATGGGACTTCCAAGGGGCTATAGTGTCACCATGGGATTCCAATGGAAGTTTCGTGGGAATTGCATAGACTGTCCTCCCCAAATCACATGGGTCTTCTATGGGATTATCATGGGACACGAGACTTGCATGAGACATGCATGAGAGTCCCATTGAACTTCCATGGGATTATTGTGTTCTTATAGGACTCGCATGGGACCCCAAAGAGATTTCCTTGGGACTTCCATGCCATTACGAATAGTGTGATTCCCATGGCACTTGCACCATAGGACTTCCACGGGACTTCTATGGGGTTTTCATGGGACTTCCATGGGGCTTCCATGGGAGTATAGCATTAATATCGGACTTTAATGAAAACTCCATGGGGCTCTAATGTTTCCAGGGGACCCCCACGGGATTTCCATGGGACTACTGTAGTGTTCTCATGGAAATTGCATGGGGCTTCCATGGAACTTCCATGACTTTTCTACGAGGCTCCCATAGGAGTTCCATGGTACTGCAGTGTTCCCATGGAGCTCCCGCGGGACTTCCACTAGACTGTAGTGTCCCCGTGGGACAAACCACGGGACTTATATGGGACTTCCATGGGACCTCCACGGGACTTCCATGATATTGTAGTGCTTCCATGGAACTTCCATGGAACCTCCATGGGAAAGCCATGCGACTCCTGTATGCTGTCCTCTCACGGCACGTCCATGGGACAATAGTGGTCATATGGGACACCTGTTCTCCTATGAGACTTGCATGGGACTTCCATGGGATTTCGATGGGGTTTCCATGCCATTGCCGTGCTTCCATGAAAATTCCATGGGACTTCCACGGAACTTCCATGGGATTTCCATGAGACCATCATGGGACATCTACGGGACTACAGGGTTCCCATGGGAATCCTACGGGACTCCCGTGGGATTCCCATGAAACCAATGTATTCCCGTGGGGATTCCATTGCATGGGGCCTTCATGGGTTTCCTATGGTACTATGGGGTTATCATTACACTCCCATGGGACTTCCACGGGACTATAGTATTCGTAAAAGGGAATTCCATGGGACGCCCATGGGAGTTCCATCGGACTACCACGACGTTATTTTCATGGGACCTCCATGGGACTTCCATGGGATTGCAGTGTTTCCATGGGGCTCCCATGGGTCTTCGGTGAGACTTTCATGGGACTTGCATAGGATTTCCATGGGATTTCCATGGAAGCCTCGCAAAAAGTGCCCGTCGAGAAACTAAGTTCGTAATGCCTACGAATGCTCGTGTAGTCTGCTATTTCTTCTCAATACTACTAAATAGATGCTCGTCCTGCTGTACGATGATTACTCTGAGCACTTCGTGCCAGGGGCTACATCACGCGTTTTTAGACGTGATACGTATACATACCATTCTCTCTCTACAATGCCAACAGACTCAATACTATGTTATTATTGCGTTTGCCATCCGACAATTTGCGGCATGATCTTCAACGGTGATCACTCATAAACATTCCCCGAAAAAAGAAGAGTACGCGTATCGTGCCTTCTATAATTAATTATACTTATCATCATACTTGTACCATAACAGTCCTCCTGTGGCATGCTCGTGGCAGCTGTCCCATGGCATTCCCATGCCAGTCCCATGTCACACTGCATGGCAACTTTCATGCCACTGTTGTGGCACTGCCATGACAGTGATGGCATGGCGGCACAGCTATGATACTGCCATGGCAGTTCATACTCCGACGACAGTCCCACAACAGTGCCATGCCAGTGACATGAACGTTCAAGCACGCCCACCAAACGATCAACATTTGTTCAACGTTCAACGTCAATCGTACTGCTGCCATGGGACTACCATGATACAGCCATAATAGGATAGCCAGGTCATGGGGCATCCACGGACCTGGGACGCGTTTTGATTGGAAGTGTAGATTGCTGCAAGCTTGTATGCAGGCACTTTTCAGAACCCCGGTCATACTTTGTGAATTACGAGTAGAGCATTGCTGGATTTTGCAAACTGTGTTGGTTGCTTGAAAGAGCGGAGAGGCTGTCGAGCCCGATGAGTGGGCCAAACGTGCGCCAACTATTTGCATATATGCTGCAAAGTATGTTATCTGCAGGGTATTGAAATACCAGGGAATATAATGGCCATCTCCGCCCCAATGACGGATCGGCCACAATCTGGACGCAGGAGGTCGTTTGAACGAATTAAGAAATGTATGAGGTGGTATAGGACTTATTGCAGGTGATGATGCAGTATGAAAACGTACATTCGGCGATAGGGTGATAGGATCACCACCACCAGCAGTAGTAGTAGAACTGGACGGCAGCACGAAGCAGAACACACCTATCTATGACACGTTATGGGACCTATTAAGCACATAATGCTATCACAATGGCCGTGCTAGCCGCGTGTCGCATGGTGCCCATCTCATACGACAGCCGCCCGGGTTGCTTGGTGTGACCGATGCTGAATTTGTCATGAAAATTTAACATAAGCCACCGTCCAAGTTCACAAGGGGTTGAGAGAGAAGGAACCGACGTGCCAGGAACCGCCCTACGTCGGAAAAAGAGAGAGCGCTCGTAGATAAAAGGAAAAATGAAGGCCCGAACCATCCATTCCTATCCAAAACCGGGGTACCTGCCGTAATCTAAATGGCAAGATGCATGGCAAAAACATGGAGGGTCCCGCTGACCACTCAGTTGATGAGTATATTATGGACGGTAACAACTGCTCCGGCATGTCTTCCCTGGCGATAATGGAGTAGCAGCACGCAGAGGCCTAGGACTAGTGAAGAAAGAAAGCAGGCCGTCGGGAGATTCTAACCACGAGCGTTGCCTCCAGAATCGAGCGCTCTACCGCTGACCGAAATATGTATATATACATATATTATGTCACTTCAACGACAAACACACGAGCCAATACCCGTTATTTCGCCGGGTAAAAACAAAGAACAAAACGAAGAAAACAAATCTTACTGCTGCGCTGCTGTACGTGAGTAACTATGCTGTATACTGCTGTACACACAGCGTATAACACCGGTGTGTTTGTAGGAACAACAAACCCGTGGCTCGGTCGTGTAGATGCGGGGGGTCGGATGTATCACTAAAACGAAAAAAGCAAGCGAGCCAGTACTCGTTATTTCGCCAAGCAAAAACAGAACAACGAAGAAACACATATTGTGGGTTTTAGCATACTCGCACCCGTGGATCGGTCGTCTCGACCCGGAGCGTCGGGTATATCACTAAAACGAAACCAAAGCAAGTCATTGCCCATTCTTTCGCTGGGTAAAAACAGAAAAACACGAACGAAACAAATCATACTAAGGGTTTTAGTATACTGCTGCAGCAAAAAAAAATGGAAAAAAGGAAAAATAAAAAAGCAAAGAATGCGGCGAAGATGGGATTCGAAGCCCTGCTTTGCCTGCTCAGAATCGAGCGCTCCTGCTAGCTGATCCGAAGGAAAAGAGCGTTTATTTTCCGCCTCCGGGAGGCCTATGTTTTGCAAATGTGTTTTATAAACATAACCACACCCCATCTCCACACATAGCCAGGCCCTAAGCACAACCCATTAAATAACAGGTCGAATTCCTAGCTACAATATTTATAGTAGTAGTGATATAATACATCGCCAAATGTAATAAGGCACACGGAAAACAGTTGTTTGTGTCCAATACCTACGAGCTGGGTCTGGTCTATCGCCCCAAATTTCGTCAGCCACGAATGCCGCATGTAATAGAAACTCATATGTTCCTGCCGAACCATTGACGAATGCTTCTTCTTCTTTTTTTTTTAATTCCGTCGCCGAAAATTCGGGATACTTTAAGATCCAAATCTACCCAAAAAACAAAACAAAAAATCTGGCGAAAACTTGAAAAAACAAACTACCCAACCGTCAACGGGTCGGCAGGGTTCATATAGCATGTGGGCCAAACTTTCAGGTCTTATCTCCAGACAACGGCGTGAACTTTGGCTACTGAATAGATTTGGGGTGATACCTGTGTAGGGTATCTACAGCAGTATCCAAGCAGCTGTCAACATGTTCGTCTCTCAGCTTTGTTTAGTGGTTCAGTTGGTATCATCTGTTTCAGCCCGTTGTCGTTTCGACTGTGTACTTTAAGAGTCCACCAAATAAAGTAACCGCACCGCACGCACTGACGGGAAGGACTAAACACAAAAATGTGAGCACTACGTATTGTAGTGCTGTAGATACTGCTCTAGATCGATCACCATTTCCTATTGCCCCTATCCAATGTCTATCGATGTCGCATATCTCCGTGCTGTGCAGTTTCGGCGTATGGCCTGCGCCATACCCATGATGTCCTTCATTGGCAACCTCGCCGGCGTCACGACCCAAGCAGCGTTCGTGGAATCCATGATCGTCGTGTTTGCTGGCGGTAAAACTGGTCTCAGCGCCGTCGTCGCCGGTGCGTCGTGCGGACCCTACCGCCTACGATTGGATTGTCGTTCTGTCACTGCTGGTGATATGTAGTTGCAAATGCCATGAGGTTTGGTTAAAAAGACGTTTTTTTTATGTTTTGCTTTGTATGGGGTTAATCCCTTTGGGAGCCATTTTAAGGGTTATGAGGAATATAAGGGATAGCGACCAACACAGTAGTGGTGACTTTGGTGGTATCGACCGTCTACGAGACGCGGGGCGCGCAGCAGCAAGGGTAGAGTCATGTTGCGCCTGTCTGCCCTACGACTCCTCGAATCGGAACTCGGACATCAGCTTGTATCATCTCCCTAATGACTCAGTGTCCACGCGGCATTTACCAAAGGCACTCACGGGCCATCATCGCCTCGACGGCGTTTCACTGTGGCCGCAGCTTGAGGCACTCAAACGGGCGGTGTGACCGCTGTGTGTGGTGTTTCTTTCTTCAGGTTTCCTGTTTATGCTGAGCACGGTGATGTGGCCCTTGCTCCCGGTGCTGGCACCGGCGCACATATCGGGAGCTCTGACGATAGTCGTTACGTTGAGGTACGTCTTACAAACGATACACCTACTATCTGCGGTAGCTTGAATAGCTTGGTTGGGAGGACACTGCGTTTGCAAAGCAGATCCTGCCACAGGCGGTTATATATACAATTATGTCAGGAAACGTAAGGATCGTTTGGATATTCAATTTTCACCCGAACGGTTCATACATTTCTGGACAAAGCAGTATACAATATACCAGATATTGCTACTACTAACACTTGTATTGCATGGTTTGACCCCGTAAGCTAAAAGGGCCAAGTGGGACCTGTATCTGGTCTGTTTGCGTTTGCGTGTTGCTCGGTCGGCGCCGGGGGTCATCCAGCAGATCTAAAACCCGAGAGAGGGGATATGCTTCAATAACTTTACACACTGGCAGCTATGGCCATCTGTAGGTACCGAACCTGTAAGCCGGGGCAGCCCTCGCACGCTTTACACGCGTGCGCAGAGGACGTAGTAAGTGTAGCGCCGGCTTCAGGGACTCCAGCACGATTTCTCGTTTGGCCTTTTCCGTGCATCTAATGGACAGATCATCGGTGCCCACTTGATGATATACATGTAATTTTTCAGGCAGATATATTCCTGATCTGTATACTCTAGTTCATATTTCCGGGTGGGAGTCGTATACTGTGCAAGGCCTACAGTGGGGCATACTTCCTGCTTGGATATGTACTGCGCAAATCCTGAACAACATATCATACGGCATGTTATCATCTACTGTAAATTATCTAAATCACGACCTGGTAGACGTGTGCAACCTTGATTGTTCGACCCGTCGGCGTTTAAGTCCGACAAGTTATGGTATACCTGATCCATCGTAGAGCTTTCACTGTTATACAAGACATGACCGGGGACGGTGGCTGTCGCCATTAGGTCCACCATCGGTGTTTTTTTCGAGACGAAAGCATAGGGCATACGGTACGTTCTTAGTTCCAAACCCTTCAAAGATATTTTTTAATGCCCACCATTCCCAGCTGCTGCAGACTGACATGTGCAAAGACTGCTCGTATTACAATTGGTCGATTTCCGATGTGTTCCCGCGGCAATTCACCCCCACCGTGGCCCTCACATGCGCTCGATTGTCCTGGCTGAAGCTGAATCATCGGATATGTCCTACTGCAACAGTTGTGTATCGACTTGATTCGAGTACGGAGAAACGGCGGGTTGGCGTATTCGATAGTAGAACACGGATGAGTTTTGGAAGTTTTGTCCCGCGACCCTGCACCGGCGCTGATTCATGTTGGCGTTGGTAACGGGTATCGGCGAGTGGGGCGGGGCGGTGTAGGGGCAAACGGCTTTCGTGGTCGCCCTCCGTCACAGTTACCGCGGCACCGTTCGTTTGTCAGGCCCGGTCCATCTGGTATATATTTCCGAAGAAGATTTTAAAAAAGATTCTAAAGAAAGAGTCCGAGGAGGGTTGGGTGCGGCCGGTGTTCTCGGGACTATACAGAGTGATTGCACGCGTTTTCTCGTGGTAAGTACAGCAAACCTGTGGTGGAAAACACTTTGACGGCTCTTCATCGTTGAGGGCGCTCGGGTGGGGCGCAGATAGTGCCCTATCATTTCCCACCATCCCGCACTCTTACCCCAAATACCGTATGCTTACTCGCGACAGGTTCTTCACCGTGATACGGCTTATCGACGTCACCCACACTAGCAACCTCCTCATGTTTGGTGAGAGGAGTACATAGATCACGCGAACGGATTACCTACTTTCGTACAATGTTGTGCCGCAAGAGAGCGGCCCGTAAGCCCACACTCGCATCCGTACCTACGTCCTCTTGTGTATAGAACGATTTTTAGTGCTGCAATCTGACGTGTGGCTGCAGCCGTAAGTCACATGGTGGTTGTCGACCAAAAATGACCAAGCATTCGCGCAGGCTGTAATATGTACGACCATCTACCCCTTGCTTGCGTGGGAGGGGCTGTAGACTCAACTGTACATGCTGTGGCTTGGCACAGGGTGTGCGAAAAGGACTCTCGATCGTAAAGAACACGGCACAGGGTGACTTCATTGACCATGCAAGGCTCTTGTTCTTCAGGGGTGGTAGCCGCCACGACGACCCTTCGTCAGAGCTTCCTCGAATTGACCCTTGAACAGCTGTAACAACATATGCCACACTAATTCCAAGTAGGTTGCAACCAAAGCCGTGGCGTGTGAAGTGCAGATACTACGACGCCAAAGAGAGGCCGTGCTTGAACATGTCTCGGCGATTGCCACCATCCAACCGGGCTTTGACGGACTCGATTGTGTGCAATGTGTGCTCACTTATTCTTATTCTTCTTCTTGCAGGTATTCCAGTTATATTGATCCCCTTTTCCTTCGACTTCGTGGACGCGCTTTGCGTGGCAACCATCCTCGGCTTCCTTTGTGGCATCGGGAATAGAATAATGTCGCAAGAAGTGCTCGACGCAAACAACACGGTGAAAACTTTACAGGTGGGCGTCACTGAAGACATGATTCTGGATTACGAGACACGCCGCTCATCAAAAACCAGGAGCGGAGTGAAACTAATGAGCACCATCGGCGATCGGGACACCAGCAACCCCGGACGCAGCTTACCACGAAGTGCGAGAGGAAGACCCCCATCAGTAACCATAAGGCCTTTTCAAACACGAGGGCGAAAGGGTTTGCTCCCAATGTTCGCGAGGCACAAAGTGCTACCTGACAACCCCTCCTCGTTGGTGGCTGCGGCACAAACTGAGAAGGAAGAGATGAAACGTTCCGAATCAGAGCAGACGATGAAGAGGAATACGCGGTTCCGCGGTTTCGGTCTCTTCTCCGGTGGCAAGTTAGGAAGACAATCGCGCTCCAATATCACCAAACATATGGAGCTAAGCGAAAAGAGCTTGGAGCTGATGAATGCCAAACATGTTACACCTTGTTCGGCGTCATCTTCGCGTTCGGCAAAGACATCCTCGCGACAGTCTACCTCTGGACGTCTCCGGCAGGTCGACACGAGCACGCGGTCGAAACTCCGCATTGTGACGGTACCAATAGAACAACCCCGAACAAACGGATATCGGGTTTGGGGGTCGACCACGAAAGACTTGAGAAACGGTCCGACTGTTCACTGGAAACTTGCTCTCATTGCGACCCTGGAGCTAGCGCTTAAAGTAATAAGTGACCAGTTGAAGTGATTCGTTGAACAATGTGGTAGAAATTTGACGATAGGTCAAACCTATGCACACTGTTGGTGGGATGTAACTGCCTCCTGATGGGCAAGGGCGTTGGGGACCCGGAGGTATACCGTATGATTCAAACCCTTGATAGAGAGCGTCTGAATTCCTGGAAGTACACGTTGTACTGGAAGTCCTGGAAGTAGGTGATACTGAAGCTCTGTAAGCAGATTATACTTAAGTCCGGGAAGCAAATGGTACTCGATACGTGAAGACATTCGATATCCATACGTAGCGTGTCGATAAAACAACACGACAGTAGCGCCGTCTAGGTATGAGCGTATTTTCGCTACTCCCGGTGGGTATTACGCTGCACACCAGGTGTCAAGGCTACGCTTCCCGATACGTGCCGCCGCTTCGGTTTCTCCAGGTATATACCCGACTTATTTCTTCGTTCTGCGTCGACAATAAAAGACACAACAAACCTACAGCAGTAGGAGTCACAGGAGTATTGGGCCTATACCTGGTCTACATATTTACATACACACGGGATGTTTCATGATTGGACGGATATTGACGGGACTCACTGTATGTATGTTATTCACAACACCAGGAGGCTGGAACACGATAACTGCACATACGTCTGTGACATTCAAACCCCACGCACTTGGTACGTTCCAAAACCAAGTAAAACACTTGTTTATTTCGTTTTTTGTTCTAAATGTTCGCCTGGGTCAGGGGTGGAGTCCGGGCGGGGTCAGGGTTTGGGTTGGGGTTAGAGGTATAGTAGCTTTGAAAATTGAAATGCAGCTTTTGGTTGCTTGGTTTCGGAATGTTTGTGGATTTAAACTACATACAGGTTTCGGCTAGTGATGTATTCGCAACTGCGGCCTTGTAGGGGACGTGCCAATCCAGAGGCTTGGCGCGAGCTACTGTAAGGCCCGCTCATGAGCTTCGCCCTAGAAGAAACGTACTAGGTATGTATGATGCTGATAAGATGGCTCTCTTGGGCCAAGATAGAGAACACGAAATATGATATCATACAGCGCTCAGAAGACTGGTTGTGCGCGTCGTAGACGCAACAACCATCCTCGGCCATTCCGATTATATGGTTAGACGTACGGTACTACGGGTCGTTTTACTGGCCGACCCACAGCAGTGTTGATTGATGGTTGCTCGTAGAAGTTGATCAGCTACGACTACCGTGTTGTCGCATTGATATTGCTCCTACAACCAACGATCGATAACCACAAGCACCAATAGGTATTTCTAGTAATGTTCGTACACTCGTAACTGCGCCGCATATTGATGACTATACCAAAACAGCAAGTACTACAGGGATCCGCATTTGAGATTTCCCGGAAATTATGAAAAGTAAAAAAAAAAAAAAGTAGAATCACAAATAAAAACGAACAGCCCAGAACGAAGATACGTATCAAAACCAAAGGCATTTTACCCCACCGTTTGACGTGACGAAAAATAAGGCCTCCTCGGTAACACAAGGAACTGGAGCTCCCTTCGACCCAATCCCGGCGTCATTTGAGCCCTTGTGGCCGGCACACTGCTCTCCGATCTGCCGGCAAGGCGTGTATCTCCGAGCGGCTGCAAATCTGCAAATCCCTCGTCCCGAGTACGCCTTCTAGCAAAATTAATGGGGCTCGAGCCAGCATCTTAGCCCAACGAAGACAGGGGTGGCAGGCACGCCACAACCCACAGAGTCATTGTAACGTCGGCCGTTTCCAATTTCGTTGTTTGTATCGCTCGCGAGGTCAATCTGATCGTACTCGTTCGGTGCAGGTACTGCTGTAAGAACGGCGCAAATTACGAGTACTCGAACCAAAATATCTACAATAATATCGTTTCGCCGATCGAGGAAACTTACGCAGATTCTGCTCCTTGTAGGTGCAACTCGTGCTCGACCTAGGGAAGAGGGGCGCAAGGGACATTTGGCGTGGCTGTTGTCCTCTACTAGAGGGTTCGAGGAGAGCAATCGGCGACGCAAATGGTCTCGCCCTTCAGAGGTAGGGCTGCCCTCCGTCCAGATTCGCCAAGAGAGAGATGTACCCCGAAAATCTCAACAGAGCAAATCAAGGACCAACTTCGAACAGCAGCTCGTTCTCCCTCGACAAGGCACCCCGCGACCTGCTTCAGCCTCTCAAGTGGTCCCTCTGACCTCGAGAGACGGCCTCAAGTCGTCGCAGCCAAAAAGAAGCATCCATCAGCGAGGTTTCAATCTCTGATCTACGAGGATGATGTAGACGAAAACCGAGGCGCCGCGACTCCACTCACTTCTGATACGAACGAGTACGAGCAGATTGACCTCGCGAGCGATACAAGCAACGAAGTTTTAAACGGCCGACGTTGCAATGACCCTGTGGGTTGTGGCGTGCCTGCCACCTCCGTCTTCGTTTGGCCAAGATGCTGGCTCGAGCCCCATTAATTTTGCTAGAGGGCGTACTCGGGACGAGCGATTTGCAGATTTGCAGCAGCTCGGAGACACACGCCTTGCCAGCAGATCGGAGAGCAGTGTGCCGGCCACAAGGGCTCAAATGACGCCGGGATTGGGTCGAAGGGAGCTCCAGTTCCTTGTGTTACCGAGCAGGCCTTATTTTTCGTCATGTCAAACGGTGGTGTAAAATGCCTTTGGTTTTAATACGTATCTTCATTCTGGGCTTTTCGTTTTTATTTGTGATTCTACTTTTTTTTTTTACTTTTCATAATTTCCGGGAAATCTCAAATGCGGATCCCTGTACACATACGTATAATATATGGCTGCGTATACCCTTACTTCAAACATACTCCGTACTACTGAATATTGACGAGACGTATACTCTAATCCATACACCTACCTGCTACTGCTGTAGACGACGCTGTTACCAATCAGCGACTCGGTAGGCCACTGTATAATGCTGCTGTAGCAAAGTGCCTACATAAACACGACCCCTCGATGGAGGTGTCAAAGTAAAAAATACTGATAGCCATCCATATTAGTTCCTCGGTCAACTTGGCCTAACGTAACGTACTTGTGCTTGATACTTACGGCAACTAATTACGCCACAAACATCATAATCCCTGCAGTGTTGGTATCTCGACAACTCCAACTGTTTTTACTTCGTGTGTTTTTGTTGTCTGCATATTTACGTGTGGAATCCGTTGCTACGTCGCAACGAAGGTCTCTTGCTCATTTGCCGCGCAGTACCAATAACAACTGTCTTGCTTCGCTCACAACGGGTGGGTGGTCAATCCTTCTACAGCCAACGCAACAACTGCTACACGTAGACTGGCAACGTAAAGGCATAGTAATGTGACAGGTTTGAACCGTGAACGAGCATACCAATCGCGCACATGTCACAAACTGGCCCTGGAACCAGCGTGGGTCTCACTGTACATATGCCAGACAGACATACTCAGCACGAATGTACTCCGTACGCCTAATACTAGGACGCCGTTATTGGCCGTGGATTTTACTTCTGAAATAATACCAGTCGAGCAGCAGTGTCAACAATTATATTTTCGTCTGAAACACATTCCACACTGCCATGATATTGTACTTCCTAAAGGGTGGATGAACAGTTGAAAACAGATTTGGTGTTAGAGAGAGGCAGCATGTACTTCTGAAAAAACAATCGCAACTGCATCTCAAGAATAAACAGTGTTTCAACTATTATGTTGTTGACCAAGAAACACAACCACTGCTATAGCAGGCTACCACGTTTCTGACCGCCCCGTACAAAGAGGACGTGCGGCACTGCAACAAAATACACATAACCATCAAGTTCGTTCGATCTCAGGCGATAAAGCTGGCCCCCGCCTGACTATCCAGATGATGATGGTGCATGGACCCAAGAAACGATGCCACTGCAGCCTAACCGATGATGTTCCGCGACCCCAGAAGCAATGTTCCAGAATAACTCACCGACCGATGACGTTCCCCGATTCCAAAAGACGTCATATCACCCGGCAATATCAAAACATATGATACTGGGGACTGACCCCAAAAGATACTTAGGTGATCCCACATTGCTAGTGTTGGGGGCTACTCGGGAAGCTCCGGTAGCCCCATCGAACAGTAGTGCTGTTCTAGCGATTATGAACGTTGACGTCTCGGCAGCGATCCCGGAAACATCTTCCCTGCGGCCCCGCGTTAAAGCGAACCCTGGTGATGATGATATTCCGGCGGCCCCTGTTGTAGATGATAGTACCGGAGCCTGTGGTCCGACATCGGAGGAAGTTTCTCCGGCGATCCCGCGATGAATGTACCGTGATTCCTACAACAGCGTTCCGGAAATCTCACGATGAGCTACCTCGGGCGGTACGAAGATACGTATACGATAATGATGATGATGGTGATCCCAGGCAATGGTTATCTTGCTCCAGCGATCGCAGTCAATAACCCTCCTTGTTACGTGGGATCGTCCGCTTTAAAACTGGAACTCGCCGACCAAGTCGTCAGCGAACGTGGTGACCGGATCCTACCACACACTGGCTGTGATCACTTATTGACTTCACAGTAGTGACGCCAGCGCCCCCCGGGGAGGACATGACCCCATCTCCGGATGATAGAGTCTTTCATATCTTTACAAATCCATGAATCGGGAACGAAAGCGGTGTTCCCCCGGGACGATACCGCCCCACACGGTGTGGAAACGGCAACTTCATTAAATAGCTGATTGCTGATTGGCTGGGGTTCGTACTGTCAGCGGCAGACTGGTGCTATGGTAGGAGGGGTTCCCCCATGTTTAATACTACAAGGCGTATACTTGTATGTACGCTACCCGGGTGAGTGGCTCTCTGCATCCCACTCAAAATTGGAAGCAAACAAAAAAGTCGTTGTCGCAGGGTTGCACATAATCCCATGCGGCGCATATCGCGGAAACAGAACGGTTAAAGACACACGACTGACAATACATATTAAGGTGGTCACTCGGCCGAGTGGCTCTCATCGGTTGGAAATGATGGACTCAAAAGCGACCCCACTGTACGGTAGCACACGTCAGCACCCGGGGATGATAGGGTGCCACCCCCGGTTCAGAAACCCTGTCACATTTATGTATACAACTCCAACGAGTAGGGGGCGATAACGGTAATACCTTGGAGCGATACCGCCCCGCGCGGTGTGGAAACCCCGACCCCATTGGCCGTGATTGCTGATTGGTTGGGGTTCACGAAGCCATCGCCCCCAACTCCGGGTACGCCATTTTTTGCTAGGGTTCGTGAAGCCAGCGGGCCGCACCCAATGGAAGCAAGAAGATTTACCTGGTACCAGGGTATACACCAAGCAGTAATAACGTAAATTGGCAAGTTCACTAACGTCATACGAAGTATAATAGACTGCTTTTGTACACGGCGAATAGATATTCAGCAAGTTGTGTAACCCGATGATGATATCAGGTACAATTATTGGGTAAAGGCTGGTAGAGCTGTATTAAATTGGGTACACGCAGGGAAGGATAATTGGTATTCGACCAATTGTGGCAGCTTTTTCATTCTGAATTAACAATGCCCTGCACATTGTCGGCAGGAAAATTAAATTATCGTAGTTGAACAGTCAATATTGCTCACCATCTACGACCTTCGCTTGGCGTAGCCCCAATATAATTTTTTAAGGCGCGCGAAGCGCCCCGATTTTCCCTTTTGTGTATAGTAAGACCAGCGGGCAGAATGATTGTGGACCGAAATCGCCCCTTGTAAAATTCGACATGTTGACCCTGATATCATCCAGTCAGTGTTGTCACCAAAATCTACTGTTGTACATCCTTTACGAGGAACGAATGTGGAACACGCGCGAACGGCCTACCATACTTTCAGGTTGTGTTGCATAGCTGAAAATCAACCAATACATAGAGGTGCATACGTCGAATTCACAAATTAATACAGCAGTACGACCCGTCATTTAATTAATGGAAAATAGAACACGTGCGCCCAGCATATCATGCAGCAGTTAAATTTGAGTATCAACCAATCAATCGGTGGAATTCACAGCTAATTTCGCGCATCGGACAGATCGCTGACTCTAGAGATTTCAGCATGCATTCCTGAAATATAGCATCTAGCTCATCATATTGTGGGATACATCCCGTATTAGTCTGCATGATCTAGAATATACACGCAAACATGTTTCGTGGGTGGCATACATACATGTATACATACTTCTTGTTTTTTTCTCATCGCATTCATTATGTTCGCCCTTCTTTTCTCTCTCCCTCCTACTACGACGGGGGGGCATAGAAAAATAGGACCAACTATTGACGCGAGTTTCTAATTTTAACCAAGTCTCTCGTGATAGGGGCCTCTCGCAAGATAGCGTCGACCGTTTTCTTACTTGATTCGACAGTTGATTCTGTCTGCACTTTTCTGTCTGCACTTTTAATCAAATTATCGTAATTTTATCTGTCTACTACGTTGTACTCTTAACATATTCTCAGATTTAGTTTATCTGTCTACTACGTTGTACTCTAACATAAAAAGAAGAAGTAGGAGTCGTACACGGTCTCGAACCCCGAACAATTGTGTTCACACATCCCTATCCCACCTGTTACTCTACTCGCCATTTTTTTTATACAATCAGTTTTCCTTTATTTCTATAGTATACGTACTGCAACTCTAACGAAAAAAAAAGGAAGTGATCACGGTCTCGAACCCCGGACTCTTGTGTTCACACGTCCCTATCACACCTGTCACTCTACTCACCCAAATGGTTTGTACACTGATTTCTTCTTCATTTCAATAATAGACGCAACTCTAACGGAAAAAAAAGGAGGTGAACGCGGTCTCGAACCCGGAACCTCCGTGTTTACACGTCAAACTTCCACCTGTTACTGTACTCGCCCTTTCTGTTGTATGACCAATTTTGTTTATTTTTATAGTAGACATACCAATATGCGCCATATACCTGGTGTATTGATAGTAACTACACAGGAATATCGGATTTCAACTGCTTATGCTCCTGTATATTGCTTTTCATCGAGCAGCTGTTAACGCTGCCAACGAAATAGAAAAGTGCCACAGGCTTTCTGCGACGCCAATGACATGGACCCGGGGGATGTTTCTTCATAACTCCAGGGCCTCATTCAAGTTGAGCAGATGCCCATCGCCATAGCCTGCGCCATCATGCGCGTGTACCGCCTGAAGGGAGAGCAGAGGGGGTTCTCGGGGCACGTCGTCGACGTTTTTTCCTGTTTTTCCCCCACCAATGCACATAAGTTGACGACAGTTACTAATATCTTGCTGCGCGAGTTCCTAGCGACAGCTATACTATCTTTAGCAAAGAAAGGAAAAATTACAGGATTTTGTGTGTATCGTAGATCCAATAGTCCCCTTTAATAGTCGTAGCTCAGTTCTGGGGTCACTAAGTATAGGCTCTACCCCCCCCCCCCCCCACTGCACGGTACGTATTATACGTAAATATCCTGCACGACATATAACAGATGAGTGCTGACGTATGACACGAGCTTTAAGGGGAAGCTGGGACGAGATGGGCGATGGTGTGCATGTATGATCATTATTGCTTGAGCTCGTACCTCTCGTACCTTCTCTTGCATTCAGGTCGAGCCTTGGATCCGGCTTTTGTTTTCGTATAAGTCCTGGTAGCGTCTTAGACAAGAGGTCCCATGAGCTGTAGGATCAAGAAGTGCACCACTCGTTACCCTGATGCTTCAAGACTGTATCACTCAACCCGGGCCACCCTTCTGCCACGAATACAGGTATGAACCAGTTTATGGTATGTCATTTCGTCGTAAAATAAGAAGAGCAGCATTTGTCATGAGGATGCACGTACGAACTACACCCACCGCATGTGCACCAAGTGAGCCGCACGAACCCGAGCATCAGGCCTGGGCTGGATCTCTACTGATCTGCTGCAACACATTCAGGAAGTACACCGTATATATGTGACCTCCCTTGAGTTCCACAGATGTCAGATTTTGTTCCCTCAAAACCCGTAGTTCGCGCGATGGAAGTATCCCACTCAGCTTGCAAAGATGAGTTTCGATAAAATCCTCGATCTCACAGCTGTGGTGTTTTTATTTTTCTAATATAACATCATAACGGCAGATTAGGATCCATGTACCTACTCGTATAAACTGGTCTACTACTTACTGTAGATTATAGATCATCTTTTTTATTTGTTATAAAAATGTTGAAACACGTCAGCTGTGAGTACGACCGATTGAACGGCTAAAACTCAACTTTACAAGCTGCGCGATACGCTAGACACGTTCATTGGGCGTACGAGCACTTGTTCTGTATTCCATTTTACAATGTGGTGTTTGTGAGTTAAATCTACTGTCCGACATAACACTCGTAGTTGATACTCAGTTCTGTACTTTCAATGCCAAATCGTTCGCGCGTGTTCTATATTCAATCCTTATTAAGGATAATAGTTCGATGACTCCCCTGTATGTTTTTTTTTTGTATTTGCCCGACGTGCCGACTTCTGAATAATTTACAAAATACAAGGTTTTCCATTGGCCGACTATTCCGCCGCCAAGAAGACGTATGAAACCGTTTGAATAAAAAAAATGTATTTAGAAAAATCCAAACGAGAGCCGGCTCGTATGATACCCATGGGGTCAACCACTGACTGTGCATATATACAGTGGTAACTGAAAGATATTACGGTGTACTTCATACCCGGGTCATCGACAGCCGACCACCAACCGCAGACTGCTTTACGGTAGGTATAGGACACAGCGAGTGGAAACAGCTTGGCCCAATGACAGGATACAACTCGTTGGTACAGGCACTACGGTACCGGGTATAAAAGTTGCCAGCTCGGATCCTCTTCGATGGGCGCGGTATCCCCTTCATTGCCTCCCAGCAACTGACTGCTCGATGCGAAAGGGGAGAGCCAGACGGATCTGGAGCTGGAATGCCCCGCTTCAGTTCGACCTCAGCCGAGCAGAAGTTTTCCAAGAAGCCCTCGCGGGAATCATGGGGTGGCAGACAGTGGTCACCTCCTTCGCGTTGTGTGAGTATGCCGGATCGTGATACGTGCTCGTACCAGGTATATATGTACCGGTACGTATTACAGTACAACAGGATATGCCGTACCTGGCACGTATATATGTATTGGTAAAGCCGGGCTGTACGGGACATTATGTGAGTTCTGCTGTGCCATCGCGATCGACCCTCCTTTTGCGGTGCCCTCTCGTGGAGGTGTCATCGCCCCTCTTGAAAATCATCTGGTCGGGTTCCCAATGCTGATATCCACGAGATGCAAACAGCTATTAATAAAGTACATACGAGTAACAGGTACCTGGAGACTACTTTGCCCCGGGTGGGTCGTGGAACTTGACTGTCATATCCTGCTGTCCCGACTGCGTTTTGGTTTGGTTTGGTTTGGTTTTCCTTCCTGCCGGTGCGAGTACGTGTATTCCCTGCATTTCCCGTGGCCATGGGCTGGATCACTTACTACTACCCTGTAAGGGATAGTGGGGCTGTCGTCCAATTTACATACGCCACATGCGAGTGGTGCTGAGATACGCGGGAAAATGGAGAACTGCTGCTGTAGGTCCAAGCGACAGTATGCAGCCCCGTTGTTTTACTCCCGTAAACCTTAGCGAGCCGTAGCTCTTCGTAGCGGTTCGTATGCGCGTTTCTTCAAGTCTGACTACAACGCCATTCTTAAATGCACTTTCATACCATCCTATTGTCAATAGTTATTTATAAGGTTGGTATATACAAGGACGAGAAGATCCGTTAACTCTGATATAAAAAACTAAACAAAAAAGTTGAAGCCATACGAAGTACGTGGGTTGGCCCAAAATTCCCTGCTCCAACTTTTCAAAAAACAAAGGCGCTCATCCTTCCTCTCGTGGCTCCGCGTCGCGCCCCGTCCTGTATTCAGCCAAAACATCGGGGCCAACGCGAGTAAAACACCTAGCTACGTACGAGTAGACGGTGCCAGCGAGATCCCCACACCATCGTCATCTCCACCCCGATCATATACGACGTCGCGTTGTTTTGGTTCAGTTTCTTTCAGGATGTATTATGTCTCCCTACGGTGGATCATTTAATATAGGCATTGGATTGGATGAGGCCTCCTGCGCCGGCCCGTGGCCCCACCCATGCATCATTGTGCCGTTGGGCCGTGTTTGCGGTTGACCACTGGTCAGATCCAGCGTTATCTCTCCCAAACTTCGTTACCTTTGGATCAATCATTTCCCGCACACGGTTCAGCTTTTCTTATGTACAACATCTCTCCCCTGTATACCCCCACCGCAGACGCTGGGCTCTTCGTCAACGACGACGATGTGGACAAGAATGCAACAGCCGAGATCTTCATGCTCGTCGCGGGAGTGTCCACGATCACCTTCGGCTTGGCCACCGACCTGCCGTTCCTCGTGGCTCCTTCCATCCTTTACGTTGCTCGGGCACCCGGGTGCGCGTGCGACCTGTTGTTGAGAAAGTCGAGCCAGCTGTTCGAAAGGCAGGATTCCCTCCATTTTGCGTGTCTGTCTGTCGGTACAGTACAGTAGAACGTTCTTTCTTAGACATGGTTGTGCAATGCCGATCTCCAGGGCGTCCTTCCCATCAAAACCAAGATGCTGTGTCTTTTTGAGGTCTGTTGAAGGACGATGACCGAAGGTACACCTCTTACACCTACCATTGGTACTGTAGTTCTGGGCCCCAAATATTGGAACCGCCTCTGTACTATTGCTGGCTCCATTGGTTGGCTCTCGAGTTTGCCAGATATAGTTGTACTCTCGCGCCTCCCGCGTCAGATCTTGTTTTTGTAAAAACAAACTGAATTCGGTGAACAGCGTTTTCCACTGGGCTCAACCGAAACGCAAAAACCGAACCTGACCGAGCCCATTGTATATGCACACCACCTCCAACTTTTATCATTGCACGAGAACAGAATCACGATGGGCGGACAGCTGGCTGCTCAAGCCCTGGCGAACGCCGCGGCTACGGTGGTTTTCGCGTGCGCAGTGAAGATCAAACTTGTGTCTTACATACCGACGGCACTTCGAATGGGCGCCGGGTGTGGCGTAGCGATGCTAGTCGGCGTCCTGGGGATGCGCAGCGTTGGTCTCCTGGTCGCAGACGCTTTCGTGCTGCCGCCGTTTACGTGGGAAACTGTGAGTATATACAGTATACCGGGTACGAGATATTGGGCACTACTGTAGAATAAAAGTGAGAAGGCTGATATACCAGTACCTCAAAGGCCAATGTCTGGGTTGAAACTGTAGTACTGCATCAGGTACCAGGTATGAGTTATTGTAGTTGCTGGTTTTTAGGGCGTAAACAAAGTCCTCCTCGCTTCTCTCTCTCCCCCGTCTCTCGTGTACTATAGCGCTACTGTAGGAGGCATGTCAACGGTTCATGAGCGGTTGCATGCTAACGGCCGTGCTCTATCGGTGTAAATAATAGTATCACCGTCGGTACCGTCCGTTCCGCTCTGCTGAGGCATTCTTTTGGGTATCTTGAATATATTCCAATCGCACTCTGCGGGGCTACAATGGACCCCGGGAAAGATAACAGGCCGGCCTCGAAAAACCGTCGCGTTTGTCTCGTGCACTACGTCTCGTACTACAGTATATATTTGTTTATGAGGGTTTGTTTTGTGACAGACCGCGGGCCCATGTGAATCCCCCAACTCCCCCCAACGTGTTCCTTGATCACGCCGTGCGCGCACTCGCTCGCCGCGATCTGCCGCACGATCTGCACGCAAAGGTTGTTGGCCTCGCGGTTGTCACTGTCGCTTCGATGACGGCTCCGCCCCAATCCACAGCGCGCAAGTGGGTTTACGTCTTGGTTTTCCCTCTGGCGCTGACCGTGGCGGTGTACGCTGTCATAGATAGATCGAAGTTTAAGGGGTATTCGGCGGAAGAGAGGTTGCCTCTGTCGAACTGGAATGGCGGAAGCCTCGGGCTGGTGGACGTGTCCGCCCTTTCCGACGCCCCGAGTTCGTACGCGCTCTACATAGTCCGAACGTTTCTCAGCATCGTCATCAACATTACGAGCATCTTACTTGTCCTGATCGACACGGTGTGCCTGCAGGTGAGGAGAATTTGGCATATACGTATATTGGTGGGACAGCCAAACCTTGATCATATTGCATGTATTGTATGTCTGTCCCGCGGTATGATTATAGTAAGGGCATTGACATGTAGCGCTTAATATGAATAGTAGTGGAGTGAACATAGGCCCTCGTTTCACAGTACCTTGATCGTGTTTCTGTGTGTTTCAAGGAAACAAAAATCAAACATGTTGTGGTCAGCAGGTGTGCTGGGTGGAATGTTCGGCTTTGTGGCGCTTGCACGTTAGACCTATATGAAATATGATATGTAACGGGCTGAACCAACTGTTGCAGCTTGTTCTCTGCCAAACGGAGGTGCCCCCCC
The DNA here is from genome assembly GCA_008828725.1 of Saccharina japonica. NCBI lineage: Eukaryota > Phaeophyceae > Laminariales > Laminariaceae > Saccharina > Saccharina japonica. The sequence continues at coordinate 97,347 of MEHQ01002771.1, read as the reverse complement.
CAAGGCTCATAGTAACGGACTGGACTTGACTGTCGTCCATGCGAGTGTGTACTGTATTCGTGACGGAATTTGCTTCAAACAGTAAGGATGGTGGTAGCGACGGAGCTGTGCCGATGATGCACTTTGTTGTTATTTGTCGTTTCTCTGGGTACTTGTTCACGCCTTTCCGGGGCATTTCATGAGTGGCCCATGAGATACCTACGGAAGCTCCATGGGGCTCATAAGAACGACCTATGGGGTATAGCGGTGGCCCATGGGTAGCCCTTGAGCCACCCCTATGACAGGTGGGTGACCCATGGAGGATCCATTGGCCACCAAACTAACCCCGTGGGCGACCCACGGACTTGCACTAATACCACTTGGACGATCCATGGACGACCAAGGGGTCAGCCCTCTAAAATCGTGGGCTACCCGTGGACTAGCCATGAGTGACCCATAGGCCACCACTGTAAACCCGTGGGCTACCCAAGGGCGACACATGTGGTACCCATGAGTTTCGGGTGATGACCCATGGGTCGCCCATGGGTAACCCATGCAATCTAAGTGACAGCCCATGGGTAGCGCATGGGTAGCCCGTGGGTCGCCCGTGAGTTGTAGGTGTTGTGACACATGGGTCGCACATGGATTGTCCTCGGGTCGCCCACAGGTAGTCCATGAGGTCTTAGTGGCGCCCCATGGGTAACCCATGAGTCGCCCATGAGTAGGGCATGGATAGGTCATGGATCATCCATGGGTAGCCCACGGGTTTGTAGTTGTGGCCATGGACCGCGATGAGTCGTCGGTAGGGAGCCCACGACTTTTGGCCACTGGCCCATGGATCGCCCATGGGTAGCCCATGGGTAGCCCATGAGCTTGAAGGAATGGTTCATAGGTCGACCATGTTGTTTTTTGTGGTGATCCATGGATCTTCCACGGATAGCCCATCGGCAGCCCATGGGTAGCTCATGGGTAGCCTATGAGCTTGTAGTGGTGGTCCACGGGTCACCTGTGGGTCGCCGATGGGTAGCCCATGAGTTTAGAATTATGACCCACGGAAATCCTATGAGTTACTTATGGAAAGCCCATGGGTAGCTCATTGATAACCCATGGGTGGCCCAAGATCGCCCACGGGTTTATAAGGCTGGCCCATGGGTCGGCCATGGGTAGTTCATGCCTGTTTAGTGGGTGGCCGATGGGTTATCCGTTGACGACCCATGGCAGTGTGTCCCGCGGGACTCCCGTTGGTTTTTAGAAAATATATCCGTTGCTATCTACGCCTCGTATATAGGTTGATGCGGGTGTACCTGTGTCAAACCATACGTTGGGAGTATCAAACCCGTTACGAGACCTCGTCGAGTGGCCTTTACTCCCAAGCCATCGACGGAATGACTTTTCGTTTGGCTGTGGTATCTTATTCAATGCCGCCAAAGTATACCGCCGAAATCTATCGTAGTTCGGCATTGATTATGATACATATTTAAGCAGTGGACCATGCTACGGCAGCAGTGATCTACCTTACTTGGACAACCATGTTCGAACCAGTGGTTAACCATGGTATATACCATAGTTTATGCCACGGTATATACCATGGTGCAACTCGGGAGCAACCAACGGACACCCGTCAAGGAACAACACATGGCATAGTTCATGGATAGTTCATGGATGAACCCTTGGGTTACGCCACGGTTAACCACGATGTGCGCCATGTGGTTTACCCCACGGACTGACCCCAGGTCGATGCCATGGCTTCACCATGGAACGCAGGGGGGGTGGTACACCTCACCCTAAAACGGACTATAACATGTGTTGTTGGCGTAGAGTAACAAACAGTTCTTCCATGGCGGTGCATATCGCGAAAAAAAGCGAAAACACGATTTATCATTACAGTGCAGACGAAGAGGGTGTTCAGTCGTGCGAGTGGTGCCTCTGAGCCGCTGAAAACGGAGGACCTAAACGTGATTCCCTTACCGTACGTACTCGTAGCCTTGGTTAGTTTCCACTACTCACCCTCCGGATTTCATGCTTCGCTGTGTGTACACCATTTTGGCATGCTACCTGTCGGAATAGCGTCTTCGCGGTGTGTTGCAATCCGCCGGAGAAACGGACTTTTCTGACGCAATCGGGGGTACCAACAAGGTGAGAAGGTATACAAAGGTATCGACTATCAACGGGTAACCTTACCGACGCATATGCAACTGATGGAGCCGTTCGCTACGAGAAGCAGCTTAAGTACACTGTATATGTTGGGTTGCTTCAGTCTCCCAACAGTAAGACCCTTCCAAATAACAAAATATGTATTTTTGGGGTTCGATCGTGCGGTCCCGTCAGTATCGATCTCCGGGGCCACGTACTGTTTCGGGGTGGGCATAGTGATCAGAACCCGCGATAGACCCAAAAATCATGCATCCCCTTATCTCTACATACACACCATATTTGAGTATGATTACTAGAGTGTAGCTATCACCCTAACAAGCCAACCCACCAACTTCAGTAACTTATCTTTTACACATCAAAGCGAAAAAGCGGCGCTGACGAAAGTCTCGAACTCCACACATGTCTCGTTTCTTACTTCTACCACCCGCCCCCGACCATTGTTTTTCTTTCTATGTCGCACGTACTACGTACTATGTAGTTCCGGCGCATGGCCTGCGCCATACCCATGATGTCCTTCGTCGGGAACCTCGCAGGCGTCACGACCCAGGCAGCTTTCGTGGAATCCATGATCATCGTGTTCGCTGGCGGAAAAAGTGGTCTCAGCGCCGTCGTCGCCGGTGTGTTGCACGATCGGGAATGCTGTTTATGCTGTACCTGCAGTCGTTATTCACGCGTGAAATGCTGTCAAACCAATAACGTCAAAATATCGGACGGGTAATTCCCCAGTCAGATTGTTCGCCCTGCGCTATGCATGCCGACACATCTTGTATATCAAAGCCGCCGACGCGTGCTACTACAGTACGTGCGGTGATAGGGATGCACCTAACTTTGTTTAGGCTTGACTATAGTATAGTTTACTTGACTGTAGCATAGGAGCTCTACACTTGTGTATCTCTCCATAAAAATTTGACACTACGAGAAAACAGCGAAAGTCGCAACCCGAGGAGCGACAACATGGTGTACTCGGTTGATGTGAAACGAATAAGATATACCAGTACGTACTGTATGTACAGTAGTAAATAATGAATGGAGATACAGCAGCAGCAGCAGCAGCAGCAGCAGCAGCAGCATTGGACCGTTTCTCGACGTTGAGGAGCCCCGCTAGTTAGAGACGTTTTGAGACGTGACAAAATTTAGGGGTAATGCTTTTTCTGACGTTTTGTTTTCTGGCCGATCCGGGCTCCTTAACCCAATATCGTTGGATCACCAATAGCGTATTTTACCATCTGATTCGTGATAGGCCGGGGCTTTGGGATTTTGGTAATCGGTTTAAACTTGTAGCGTTTCTTAAAATCCGTTTGTTTGGCCGAGGAATATGTGTTCTATACTATAACCATGTGATTACCATACCCTCAGAAAATGCAGGCGCTACCCCTCGACCGTAGCACGCATCTTTCGACCAAAACAAATTCTACGAGTACCCGTTATCGTGTACAGCACGCGCCAAATAAAATTAAACCACCAACAACGCAAACAAAATTAAACCACCAACAATGCCGACACACCTTTTATGAGAACCTCTATTAGTGGTAGTCTGCCGCCTCTCAGAGCGTTTCGCTGTCGTCGCCGTGCGATGCGTTTTAAAGACTAAATAAAGATAATGCGCCTGTTCTTTTTTTATGTTTTAGGCCTGCTGTTCATCCTGAGCACGGTGATATGGCCCTTGCTTCCGGTAATCGTACCGGCGCACATCTCGGGAGCTCTGACGATAGTCGTTACGCTGAGGTATGGGAAAAGTGGAAGCCTACGCCTGATCCGTTTGTACGGGTGTAATATTCGGCCGGTTTAGTACAAGCTGCCGTTGTTCTTCCAGCAGCTAAGCATCGCAGCTGGACGAAGGGACAGCCCGCGCACTCGTCCGCACCCGTGCTCAAGGAAGCACGAGCAGCGCCATATTTACTATGTGGAACCCAGTGGGGATCTGTTCGTGTAGATGTGTTAGCACATTATGTGCTTCCGATGAATCTCTACTCTCGGGACACAACAATCCTTATTGGCTCGGCCCGACGGCGTTTCGCCCAAACAAGACAGTTAAGACCTAGTCCATCATGGATATTCTGCAGGTACGCAGACCTGACTGGGACGGTGGCTCTCGCCCTTCGCCCCTTCATCATCAAAACCGCCATCACCATCGTCATTCTTATTGTCGTCATCATCAGGAACATTGTCGAGACACATGGTACATGCTTGCCGAATGCTTCAAAGGATCGTAGACGCCCATTTACCAGCTGCGGCAGGCACCCATGCACGGAGGCTAACAATGGGCACGTTGACAATGAGGGTTTCCCGCGGAATAATTCCCTCGCCGTGGACCTGTGCTTTGCCCGAATCTCTCGGCTGACTCTACGGTACACCAGGTCTACTTGTACATGTAGTATATAATTTTCTCCAGCACGAAGAAACGGCGAGCTGTAAAACGTACTTAACGTTGGGCAGCCAGTGTAATAGACAGTTTTGAGATCACACGGTTATTGCAGATATAATTTCTGGTTTCGCAAGCACTAACAAGGCAGACAACGCTCTCAAGGATCTTCGCTTGCGGTATCGACAGCATGCGGGTGGGGCAGAATTAGAAATCAATACCGTCCGTCCCCTCCATCCCTAAGCTTTTTCTCCACTACCACCGCGTGATCCTCTTTACTCGCGACAGGTTCTTCACCGTGATAAGGATGATCGACGTTACCCACACGAGCAACCTCCTCATGTTTGGTGAGAGGAAGTGTATAGGGCACGCGAAAAGTCCTTCAGTGCAACTAGAAACCCATATAGTGCTTACACGTAAAATGGCACCCCAGAAACGAACACTCGCGTCCGACCTCACGTTCCCTTTGTTACAAAGATGGAGTGCGACGACCTGATGTGACTTACTCGTATATAAAGATGTAGAAGAAACCTTCTGGTAGTGCGGCAGTCGTTACCGCAAACTGCAGTGTCGAGAACCCAGTTATACCATGCTCGCATAGGAGGAGCTGTAGGCCTAACTGCAAATGCTGTGTTGGGCACAAGGTGTGTGAAAGCACCGTCCGATTTTAATTACGAGTAGCACAGTACGACATCGGGTGGCTTCAATGGCCACGAAACTTCTTTATTTCGGTGCTGGTACTCGTAGAGGCCACGGCGATTCTTGATAACAAGTTCTTCGCGTTAACCCGTACCACTATGTACGTGAATGTGAGGATATTTCGGTGTTCATATGTATACCCCGAACGTTCCTTGCGCGTACGTCGATCCCAGAGCGGCACACTATGGAATAAGTACGCGTGTCAAGGCTCTGTCTCTGTGAAGAGATATGGCAGAGCCTCGACACGCATCATCATTTCAGGCTATGAGCCCGATCTTTGATCTGCACAACGACCGCACTACCAGGTCTTCATCTACAATATATGTACTCTTACTGCAGACATGATCCCAGACTAGAGTAATTCCAAGCGCGCAGGATGTCCCCCGAAAACATGGGTTCAAAGCGCAGAGCTACACGACGCCACAGAGAGCCTACGATAGAGGCAGCGCTTTTAGATCAGCGCATTTCTGACTGACTATTACTGACTAATACTGACTAATACTGACTGTTAGTGACAATGTAGCATAGGAGGAGATATGTACCCAAACACCGTCTTGTTTGGACACTAACAGCATCAGTCCTTACACTTCTACAGTATACACCGAGTGCATGGAATTAGATTGGTCAGCTTTGGGGTGAGGCATACGATATCTCGCCCACAAGCGAAAAGAGGGGAGCCTTGGGAGAATAGGTGCTACCGTATGTGGCACGCGTCCGTGCTTGAACACGAAACTCGGCGATTGCCGCCAGCTTACCCGGCGACCTCGATAGGCTCGGCTGTAAAACGACTGGTGTCATGAGAGGGGGGGGGTGTAATTCATAGTAATGCATGGCCGTAGTCGTATGACCATAGATCCTCGCATCCCTACAATGCCGGGACGGAGCATGTCGGGTTTTCACCGACCAGGCAGACATTGCTAGCACAAAGCTCGAACCGCCGTGAGGTGTTCGGCGAGTCGCATGAAGGGTGAGCTGCATCCTATTAAGAACCACCTGTGAGGCGGACTTGCATATGGACGACAGCCTCCAATGAGTTGATGTAATTTCCGGTGTGACCACTTCCAGAGACAGCAATGGGAGTACCATTTAACTGCCTCATGAGTGCCTTACCATATACACTACGTGATACGATAATTATCGTTGTGCGGAGTAAAGGTTCTCCACCCCGCACAAATGATCTAACTCGACCGGCAACTGTTATCAACAACCAAAAAAAACAAAACGGCACCCTGGTGGTCTAGCTCATTGATAGGGGTATCCCAATTTTCACTAGCGCGCTTAGTCCACTCGGGCGAGTGGCTCTGTACCTCACTGTTTGGTTGGCGCAGCGAAGCCAAAACCTCCCATGGCGGTGCACATACCTTGGGACATCACGAAACCCAAAAGGTGTAAAAGCTCAAGACAACAAAGCAACAGAGCGGTCACTCAGCCAAGTGCCTCTGAGGGGCTGAAAACGTAAAGGACCTACAAAAAATAAAAGAGACTCCCGACTACCTATAAATATATTATATATGTATAGGTCAGGTTAGCGTTGGTCGGCGACGACGCTGTAAAACACGCCTCTCACTGCATGAGCTAGACAACCAGGGTATCGTGTTTTGTTTTTGTTTTGGCGGTCACCAAGGCTGGCGGTCTTGTCAGATCATTTGTGCGGGGTTGAGAACCTCAACTCTGCACAAAGGGGATGATCGTATCGAGTAGTGCTTATATGATAAAGCCACGAGAAAGATACATTTTAATACCCATTGCTGTCTTTGGAAGTGGCCACACCAGAAATTAAAACAATTCATTGAAGGTTGTCGCCCGTATGCAAATCCGCCTCTCAGGCGGTTCTTAGCACGATGCAGCTCACCATCCATGCGACTCGCCCAATACCTCACGGCGCTTCGCGCTTGGTGCAAGCAATGTCTGCCTGGTTGGTGAAAACCCAACGTGCTCCGTCCTGGCATTGTAGGGGTGCGAGGGTCTACGGTTATACGACTACGGCCGTGCACGACATGAGTACACCCTCCCCCCCCTGTCACCAGTCAAAAACTATTGTTTGTATTACCGCTTCTTCTGCTCTTTCTTCTTCTTCTTGCAGGTGTACCCATCATTTTGGTCCCCTTTTCCTTCGACTTTGTGGACGCCCTCTGCGTGGCAACCCTCGTCGGCTTTGTTTGTGGCGTCGGGAATCACATAATGTCGCACAACCTTCCCGAGCAGGAGGCCAAGGCGAACCTGTCAAACTTAGAGGGGGGAGTCACTCAAGACATGACGACTCTAGAATACATGGTGCATCTGCAATCAACAAGAATCCACCGAGACAAAACGAAGGTACTGGGAACCATCGGAGATGGGGACAGCAGCAACCCAACCAGCTTGCCAAGAATTGGCCGCCAGCATTCCACAGCAGGAACCCCGCTGCCTGCTCGAGCGCGGGCAATGAGCGGCTTGCTCCCAAATTTCGCGAGGCACAAAGTGTTGCCGGACCTGCCCGCCCCGCTGGTGAAGGCAGCGCAACAAACCGATCAGGAAGAGGGAACACAACCTGAAGCAGGGCGAAAGGGGGCGAGACGAAGGACTCCATCGTGGCTCGTTTCGGATCTCTTCTCCGGGTTTAATCTGTGCCGGCCGCGATCCTACACGAAACGTTTGTCGCAAGACGACGCGAGTGCGGACAAAGAATTGGCGCAAGGCGGAGAGGACGAAGGCTTGCCACTAGGCCAAGCGAGTGCGGAGGTGATGCATGCCAGGGATATGTTATCCTGCTCGACGTCAGACTGGTGTTCGACAATTACATCCATGCAATATTCTACCCCCAGACAGCTCCGGCAAGAAGACGTTGACACGCCACCAAAGCTCCACACTGTGACTGAACCGGTCTCAGGTTCCAAAGGCGATCGCAGTTGGACCTTTAGCGACACAGAATCGGGACACGGTCCGACCGTTCACTGGAAACTCGCCGTCGTTGCGACAATGGAGCTAGCGCTTAAGGTAGTCAGTGACCAGTTTAAGGCATAGAGCAAGGTCGAACAACGATTAAAAAATGGCGGAAGGTCAGCCTATGTGCACATTGTTCTGCACGTATGTAACGGTGTCGTCATGTGGTAGACGGGTGAAAGTGAAAATTGTGGCAAAGACATGCGAAAGATATCATGTAGAGTTGTAACTTTACAGCGGACGCTTGAAGTCCTGGAAGTAGATGCTCTTCGATTTGTGGAGGCAATCGGTTGCCAGCGTGTGCCGACACAGAAAACACGTCGCCGGTAGAACTGCTGTCTTCTTGGTTCGTACGAGCATGCTTTTTCAATGTCCGGCAGATATTTCGTTGCACCCGCCAGGTAAAATACCAAGGCTACGCTTCCCCACACGTACCGCCACTTCGGTCTCTCCAGAACATAGCCGACTCTTTGCTTCGTTCTGCCTCGAGGAAGAAGGACACACCAAGCCTAGGAGTATGAGGAGTAATAGCTCGTGGTTGAAATGGTATTCAATTATGGCAATTTATCATGGTAGGGATTGGTTTAGTCACAAACGCCAAAACGCTGGCTGCCTATGTGACGTTTTTCGAGGGCCGTTTCGCGTTTTGAAAAAAATGCAAGCAGATAACATTACCACGTCTATGGTACCTAGATATGTCTAATCCGCGAAATTACAAACCCTGCTGGGGCGGCGGCGTTCCGCGAGAACATTCAGGCGAACATAGTGAGGGGTTTTCGCGCAAGGAAGGAGAATGTGCACACTCTCTGTGTGAAGCGTTATTTACCCGTGATACTTGTAGCTTCCCGCGAGGATACTTACTGGAATGTAGAGTCTGGCCGTGAGACGTGTGTACACGACTGGAGACTCGCCTTTTTCCTGGTATAGAGCAGAGCATGCCAAAGTCCCATATGTTTATCTATCCACAGTAGGGTTCCTCGGTATTGTGAACGCTGAGATGATATCTTACTACAGTACCGTATATCCTCGTGTTTACTTTTGGTGGTGCGATAAGGGCTGTTGCAAGGAGCGGGCATCATGGTTGCCGCCCGGCGGCATTTTCCCGCGTTCTCGTTGTTCCCTCGTACATAAAACACGACAGCAGAACCATTTCTTAGTTTCCGAAGAATACCATATAATACATTCCGAAGAACATGTAGCAACTTGTCTGGCTCCATAGACCATGTGTTACGCACATAACTGTTTTTCTATTTTATTTTTTTTTCTATTCTGAGAGTGAGGACTAGGTACTATACACTATTCTACAGGTCAATCGAGGACCGTTGTGCCAACGCGGTTCTACGTTCGACGAGCATGTAACGCGGTTCTACGTTCGACGAGAGGGGAGTGAAAGAGGTCGGGCTGGTGTTTACTCCACCAGCCCTCTCGTGTTCCTCTTCTACACGCGTATCTAGACGTTACGCATGTACCACATCGTTCCGTAGTAGGGCGTTCTCCTTCTAAGTCATTCTAGAACAGTTTCTGGGGGTCTGGCCGTAAATGCCGATTCGCTTGAAACGACCGCCGGTAGTAGTATGTTACTACTACTGAGCGTTACTCTTGACAAGCTGGCAAGTGGTACTGATGCACTACTGCTGAGTGTAGCTCTAGAATACTTGCATAACACACACTTATCGCGTGCTGGTAGTGCGTATCCCTTGACTGTCGCCTACTCGATATAGATGACTTTGCAACCTGTCCCATACTCGGTAGGCATGTTGTCTACTGTGCTGTAGCAGGGCAGCTATCACTAACACTACCCCTTAATGGAGATGAAAACGTCAAATCTGTATTAAAATATCGAAACTATTCCCTCAATCAACTTGATCTAACGCGTACTTGGCGGCCTGGCTATTCGGTTCGGTAAAACCCCTGCTCTTCCAGAAGTGTCGGTCCATATAGCTGCTCGCCGGGTGGCTACGAGCCCTTTCTCCCCTCTAAACTCTCGATGAGGAACATTCTCGAGTACCGGCTTTTTCTACCAATCGTATTTATAGCCATCACCCACGGAGCGACATGTTCCAGTCATCAAACGTTGGCACGAATTTGAGTGTTTATCGGGCGCTGAAGCCTTGCTCCTACGTCTACCTGTTGTTGTGTTTGAAGCAACTCTGCTACCGGCCAAGCCCTACGCAGGATTTCAGCGACGCGAGACTGCAAAGGCTTTCAGTGCTCGAATGGAACAACGCCCGGATCCCGTTGCTACATGCCGTGCGTGCGGACATTCGACGCCTGCGTCTATCAAACGATGCACTGCAGTGGTCTCCTCGCCAGAAACAAACTCTGCAATCAGGCCAAGTTCCCAAGAAACATAATAATATTGGTACTTTCCGCGGGAAAACCTGCGCGCCTTGCCAGGGCGTTTCATGAGTGTCCCATACAATTACCCATGGGATCTCTACGAGAGTGGGATCCATGGGTGATCCATGGACGACTCATGGGCCACCACTAAAAACAACGGAAAACCCAGGGCCCACCACTAAACATCACGGGAGACCCATGAAAGACGCATAGCAGACGCATGGGCCGGCACGATGAACCGATGGGGGGCCCATGAGTGACACATGGGTCCGCTATGTACACCCGTGGGCGACGCACGGATCAACTATAAACCAACCGGAGACCCATGGGCGACCCACGAACCCGATTTTTTAACCCAGGGCGGATCTATGGGCGGTCCATGGATGACCCATGGACCAGGCTGGTGCTACGGTAAGGGGGGCACCCCCGTTTTCACTACCGCGCCTACGCCACTGGGGCGAGTGGCTCTGTACCTCACTCAAACTTGGACGCAAACATATGTTATTGAGGCGGAGTATAGCAAATTATCATATCACGGTTCGTATCGCGAAAATTAAAAGGATGAAGACGTTAGAGTGCCGAGCATTAAGGGCGGTCACTCGGCCAAGCGGGTCTCATCGGCTGAACTATTATAAATGGACTTAAATGCGACTCCCTTACCATAAACGCATGGGTCAGCTATTTATACCAACGGGAGATCCATGGGCGATCGATGGGTCAGCACCGTAAACCCGTGGGAGGTCCATGAGCGGCCCGTGGGTGGTCCATGGGCCAGCACTATAAATTCATGAGAGACCTGTGGGCGACGGATGGATAGCCCATGAGACAGCCCGTTGTACACTATGATGGGTGACCCATAAGTGATCCAGGGGCCAACACTGTAAACCTACCAGAGAGCCATGGGCGATCCATGGATGATCCACGAGCCAGCACTGCAAACCCGTCGGAGTCCCATGAATGACCCATGGGTCACGTATATATATATATATATCAACGTCAGACCTATGGGCAACCCATGGGCGATTCATGGGCGAGAACCGTAAAGCCATCGCAGAGGCATGGGAGGTCCAGTAGGTAACCCATGGATCCGCTGTACCAATGTATTTACTCGCCCGATAGCCCCTTCCTCAGCCTTACTTATGAGAAGAAGCGGGAATGCAAAGCATGCGAAATGGAGCGGGAAATATGATGAATTCCAACGAACGGAGAGCAAGAGTCGCCTGATGAAACAAACGTTGGCAAAAAGGTCAGGACGGAGGAGGTACCCGCTGCAGTGCGTGTTTGAAGCTTGTCTTCGTACGGATGACAGGTTCGGTGGGCATCTTGACGAGCCGTGGATAAACTAGCAATAAAACGAACGGCGCGAAGAAAATGTGAACGTCGTGTGTCGCTGTTCATCAACGCTTCGAGCGTGGGCTAAAGCGGAAACTCTGGTCCATACGTGATTAATAAAAGGACCCGACAAAATGGTATTGGTCGAAGATCGAACTAACTTAGGTAAGTTCCAATGCGTAATGTTCCTTGTACATATACCAGGTACCAAGTACAACCTTGGCGCCAGTACGTAGTTCATGAACTTTCAAGGACACATGGGTGGATGTTCCGCCATTCAAAACTTCCAAGATCGACCAAACGGATGGCGAGGGGAAATGGGGGCGCTTAATACCGTATGGTGATGAACGTCACAGCTATTTACTAAACTCTACCATAGTCGTCTAGCAAAAAAACACGCGACCGCGTGAAGTGGATGTGGTGAACAGTTTGTACGGATTGCTGCATAAGCGTAGAGGGGACGGTGGCACTCTATAAAACGGCACGCCCTACCCTGCTATCCACCCCTTCCTTTTCTCTCGCTTTGGTGTTCCATGGTTAGATGAACGCTGATTTAAGCCCGCCGTAATAGAGTGGTCGGATATTTCGGTTTCGTTGACCGTGCGGACGAAAAGAGGGCGTGATATTAGTGGAGGCAGACCATTATCTCGCCAGTATAGACCCCAAAAACGTCCGTATCGGTGTACAAGCGCCGTCAGCGCAGGCGAGGGCACGTCGCATACTGCCGTTGCCAACGAATAACCCACCCGTGAGCAGCACTCGCTCCTCTCGCAATATTGAAATAATTCGACACACTGTACGATTCTGAAACGAGCGATACAGGGGGCTTTCTGGACCAATACGTTAACATTCCAACACGTTACTCTGCCCTTCCAGCGTAAAAACCCAGTCACGAGTTGGTGGGTCGATGTCTACATTCTAAACAAGGAATACGTCGGAGCGTGTCATTTCCGTCAACGTAGCCAGCTGAAAGTGGGATATCTCGGGCCCTTTCTATCGTTTCCCGCCAGCAGGTCGTGGGAGCTGGGACGGGGCGACCTTTTTCGTTCCCTTGGTCTCCTTCTTAAGCCTGGCCAGTTCCTTCTTGAGATCCCTGTAGGCGAGGGAACATACAGGTGCGAGGTGGCGGGTCGTCTCAAGCAGCACAATAACATGCCACAAATGTCTATAACAACTCCTATATATAAAGCAGATGCGTTGTCTTTGCCGTAGTCGTCGGAAACAGCAATCGCCGATGAAAACTCGGCTGTTCATACTTGCATTCTTGTTGATAATCTTAGTTTGGTTGTTTTTGTAGCGAAGCGGTTCGTTTCAGAGTATGGACTGGGCAATCAAACCACCTAAACAATCCTACTAGCAACTGCTGTCGTAGTGAAAACAGGAACGAACGGTGTCATATCATATCGGAGAAGAAGCGGTACGTTCCTCGTACGGAACAATCAGCGCGCAAATAATCGAATGCAGGGTGGATAGTCTGCAGATAGCAGTAGCTTTCCAGCGGATTATACCCTCGCGCCGCGCCTTGCGGCGCGTACACGTATGTATAAGTCTACGGTATGGGTGAACTCACGCCGGAGATGGAACGGATAATATCCAAAAGAGTGGAGTATTTAGAGCGGTTGGCTTTCCTCGGCGAGCCCATATAGGTGCGCTTGCTTTTCTGCTCAAGCGCTATGCTGACCCGCCAGTTTCCATTGCCGCAGAGTAAGACATTTGTAGAAACCACTTTCTAGGTCACTGTGCCCAAGTTAGAAAGTGGTCTCTAAAAAACGTCGCACTCCGTGACAGCGGTTTCTGGTAATCAGCACTTCAGTAGCAAGCGCGCCCACATGGTCTCGCCGAAGAAAGTCAGCCACTCAACGTAAAGACTCCGCTTCTTAGGTATACTAACAACAGTGGCGTCGCCGGTGGGGGTTCCCCCAATATTATAGGTTTACACGTGTTTGCACGTGCCACAGCCCGCACCACGCGAGCCTTCGCAAACATCAGAGACTTGTGCACCATATATAAGAAAATACAGCGGTCGGCCTCACTCACTTCAACTGAGATGCGCCGTCCACGGCCGAGTTTTCGCAAGCTTTCCCAAAGTTGAGAACCCTCTCCGTCTTCTCCGCGTGGTTGTCGGCGGGGCTCACGCACAAGAGCGTAACAACCTGATCAAGGGTGGACATAGACCGATTGATGATGCAGTATTGGTGGATGAGGGATGTTGTTGGAGGTGTCCCTTTGAGAGTGTATGAGGTACTACAGTATTCACCAGGCTGCTGCAAAGGAGACCCATATTTACGACATGCAGGGGAATTTACGTGGTGGCAGGTTGGGGGCAAACGAAATAGTATGAACGTCCACAGCACTCGGATGCGCTAGAGCAAACATTACGCGCCGCCTTGTTTTTTGCCGTATCGGATATTAACGTCCACGGGCATGCGAAAACAGAAAAGCGAAAATAGAGCCGATGCGCCGAAACCTGCAGGGGTTTCGACCGGGTGGGAGAGAAAGGCGTCAGTGGCGCCGTTGATATTGCCGTTTTCCTCTGTTTCTACCCAATATCCCTGGCCTGGACTAGGCTGGATCGTCATGTATGCGGCATTCTTGCATATGTATCTCGTTTTGTACGTAATTATTCTCCAAGAAGGAATGATCACTTGCTAAAACAACCGACCTCTGGTTCCGGCGATAGTAGGCACTCGGTGGACAACTATTTATGTCGCCCGTTTACCTCTCTTAGGGAAGAATGTGTGCACTTTCTGCTGGCTGTACTGCCATACTACGAGAACGCACCTTGGCTGTGTCCGTGAGGCAGCCTTTCACCATCCCCAGAAACCCCTCCGCCTCTTCCGGGGCTGCGGCAGCCACCGAGGAAGCCGCTTTCGAGCGAACCATCTCCGCGAGGGCTGCCGGCCATGATGCTTCCGGCTTCTCCTCCGCCAGCTCCATCACTACCATCTCGCACGACGACTGTTCGTTTGTGCTCCTGTTGACAAGCTCCACCCGAATTCTCGACAAAAAGTGCCTCGTCTCACTCCTCTCGGTCGTTTTTGAACCTGCGGCTCGTGATCTGGCGTCCTCGAAAAAGGCCAGTGCCTCCTGAGGCGTCGACGCAGCAACCGCGCGTCCCCAAAGACGGTCGTCTGGAGGCGCGTGCGGCGGAAGCTTGGGGTCTCGCTTGTCCTTGCTTTGAGCGCTGTCGTTCTCAGTTATTTCGGCCTCCCCTGGAGGCGTGTTTCCGGCCAAAGGTGGTGGTGGAGGTAGCAGACACTCCACCACGTCACCGGTTGACCCACCTGCAGCCGGCATCGTAACAGCCGCGGCGCTGACCCACACCACAAAAGCGGATTGCGCACTACGGTGGTTCAGGGTAGCGAAGGCCTCCGCCACAAGCCGCGGGAAGACTCCCGCAAGAGGTATTGTCTTCGCGGCGACTCCTCCTCCCCCTTCCCCTAGTTCCCCCCCAGCCCCGCCGTCTACACCCCCCCCCTTACCCTTACCCTTCTTAGCTGGCTTTTTGTCACTTTGGCTAGCTGCTGCTACTGCCGGCGCCTCCCCGGCATCTGAAGCCACTCCACTGCTCGCGTCCGCCAAGAAAAAACCTCCCTTGGCTTTTGCCTCTTCTGGGTCCCCCACCAGAGTCAGCGTTTTTCCCGAGCCTACGGCGCCGACAGCCATGAGGAGCACGCTGTGCCCGTCGGCGAAAGATGTTCCTAGTCCTTCCACCTCGCGGTGCAGCTCTAACTGCCCCGCGCTTATCGCGGAGGCATCCGCGGACGAGATTTGGAACACGTGGGTGTACGTCCAGTGCTGCTTTTCTCCCGTGAGTAGTGCCAGTGTTTGCTTGCCGTCTCTCAGGCAAATCTACCCGGACGAACCGAAAAGGTTCGGTACCGGCAGGAACACAGAACATGCAGTGCGGGGGGTGAAGGTCCAAGCACACAGGGAGGGGGGAGGGAAGGGGGGGGGGGGGGGGGGGGGGTCCGAGAACACGTTCCCTAAACCCCCCCCCCCCCCCCTTGGGGGGGGGGGCGTTTAGGGGAACGTGTTCCCGGACAGATGTCGGTCGACCTTAAGGGCGACACGGAGTAGATCCGGATGCTTTCGACTTTGCCGTTCAACCCGAGGATAAGTGCTCTCTGCGGGACCCACCTCTTTGCAGCCTCCTTCCTTTTCTTGTGTGTCCATCGGGCGCACTCGCGCATACGTCCGAGCCTGGCCTTTCGTATCCTCGATCTGATTGTGAAGCTGTGAACAGAAAGCGGAGAATCATCATGGCAAACACGTCGGTGATTCGCGGCGCAGCTCGAAGGTACTTGAGTGGCTATACAGCACCAGGTAACTATTTCAAAGTGCTTTGAAACTCGTCCACTTTCGGCTCTTGGGAAGGAGCAAGTGTCGAAGAGATATGACATGTACAAGGGGTCGGACCACACGAAGCAGTCCGGGTTGTTGGGGTGTGTACGAGATGCTGCATTTGAAATGCAACGCGTACGCAGATGCACGACACGTGCGCACACACGATTATCTACTTGTTTGTGCTGCTGCATGCTCTTCCTACACGGCTGACAGAACCGCGCTTCTTCTCACTTTGTTTGTTGTTACAGCTGGCTACGACACAGGCGGCCGGGTTCCCCCCCCTGCACAATGTGGATGTGAAAGCATCCTCGTGGAGATACTGAACAATGTCTATAGCAAAAACCACAAGGTGCCGACAACCTCTCGAATCGGTGCGCCTAATGGTGTGCTACATCGCTCAATGTCTGCACAAGGAGGTTTTTACACCCACACTGCGCAAGGAGGGGGGGGGGTCCCGGCCACACTGTGGAGGTACGCAGCTTTGGACATGTGCGTAGCTTAGACCGTACCGTCGGTTGGAACGGGGGATTGCATGGGTACCGATCCATGAAATCGTGTCACAACGATGAACAAATAATCGGGTTGTATCTGAGAGCGAACCTGCAGAGCACGAACTTGCGAGGTCTTCACTCAGCGCGAAAGAGGGACCACTTCACCAATGACTAACGCCAACCATGGAGTGGGTCAGGTCAATTTGATACAGTTACACACTTAAGCAGTGCTACGATAGAGGTAGCAAGGTATACCTTTTTTTGGCTGAAACGTTCTCTGAATGAAGGGAGGGGCTCCTTAACCCAAACTTGCCGGAGTTCAATTTTTGTCTCGCCATATGTTTCGCTGTTCCGTTAGGGCCCGTTTTAACGAAGAACAAATAAATTCAATTTGGAAAAAATAAAATTCAAATTCGCTTTTCATGGGTCAGAACCCGCACCACCACCCAAGATTATAATTTATTGTTTCTTCGTTAAAACGGGCCCTTAGGCCATGGGGTTGTTCATCGGGTATAGCCCTTTTGTTCTCCTCCAAAATCAGTTTTTGGGTGCGGTATAGAGCTCCTCAAGTGACAATAAGTGACCACCCTTAGAAGGCAAAAACATGGTGCACCTCTATCGCAGCATGCGTCCACTGTACCATATAGTTCTTCCTGCTAAAGGCCGATCGGCAGGGGTGATGAGCGTTAGCTCTTACCATGCCTTGGAAACAGGTTTGCATAAGACGATCCCCTTTTGAATCGACATTCGATTGGCCATTCCTCCTTCGAAACGGGAACGAGAAAGTGTCCTCCTACCCCGCTGTACTCGCCGACAAGTAAAGGGCAGTCTATTTGCAGGAGAAAACATACCTTGAAAGCGTTAAATTATTATGTTGGTGCTATATCGCGTCCTCGACTCAACGGTAACGGTGAAGGACTCGCCTGTTTGGCCCGCTCCATTTCTCTTCGAAGGCTTGTGTGCAGTTGCTTGTTCGTCTGGTCGATTTGTTTTGAGCTAGCGTGCTCCGTCTCCTTGCTCTTCATCCACACCCGTGCTTCATCTAACTGACCTGCCCCCTGTTCTCGGCCGTGACCGCGTCAGTCCAGCGTCAGAAACGTGTGCGGTCAGAAGCACAAGAGACCGCGCGAGGCATCAAGGCCCACGTGTAGGGAAGGGGGTGGACATCAGACAACGTCCATCCGCACCATGCACGGGGGTTAGTTCAAGCTCGTTCCGAAGCGCTACCCGCTTTCTATATGTGCGCCATATTTGTTCGCCACCGTGTGTAGTTGATTGGAAGCGAGAACGGCAACAACAACTCGGTTCCGGCCCACGTATCGGGGCAGTGGTGGAATTCGTATGACTTGCCTTTTTCGCAGCATCTACTGAGCTCTTCGTTGTCGCCGCCGCCTCGGAAAGCACCTTGGCAGCGCCCTGGACGGTTTCTTCCAGTACCGTGCTCGCCTGGTTAATCTGGTAAAACCCGACCATACGAAGAGTCCGCGCAACGCGCGTTCGGTTCGGAAAGCAGCCTATCCCCTTGAGAAGTACGGGCATGTTCACTGTCAAAGCGAAGAATGCGTTCATGTTCGTGACGCTTTTCGCTTGCCGTGACGACCAACAACACGTCGTTGGACTAAATTACTGCACTGCGCTACCTATGAAATACGCCAAATGTCTCAGTACGACGGCCACCTCGTAATTAAGTGCAGAACCTCGACCTATTGATGAGGCTACAGTTATGAAACGTCGCTACGCTGTTGCTCACAATACCACGCGCACGCAGAAATACTGGACCCACGAAGTATAAGCCCTCTTGGCGACGCTACGCGCATCCATTTTTGCCACCGTGGGTCTGCCCAGAGGGAAAAGGGGATATTGTTGTTACGACGTCCCTGTACCTGTTCAGTTAAACCTCGCTCCAACTCGGTTCTCTCGGTTTCCCACGCCTTCTCGACTTTGCTCAGAGCGTCAGCGGCTTCCGTACAAATGGTTTCCACTTCTACGGCGTTCTCCGATCTCAGCCGTTTCAGTCTGATGCGTCGATCTTCCTCCTGCGCTCCCTGCTTAGCAGCACGCTATTTGGCTCCAGCCGATCAACACGCCACCACCAGAAAAAACGCCGAAGGTGGGGGGGGGGGGCGTTGAATCTCGAGTGGAGCAACGTAACATGATAAGGAGAACACCCCTCGATGTGCGAGTCTCGTCGTGTTTTCAAATAGAACAATCTTCTCGCTATATAGGCCAATTTTTTCGCCCCCGATGTTTCGAACTCCCCTGACATGTGCCCGGGCTGACCTAAACCCTAAACGCACGCAGGCGATGGTGCGTGTATATTACGTGGATCTGCTGTGATCGTCCGGAATGGTTTGGTGAACTCCGTAGCATGAACCAATCTGCAGTATGTATCATGTGGAGGTATGTGGATATTAATCGTTTCGAGCGGGTACGAGGTTCTAATGCTGACGGCGCCAAAACAATAGGGACCCCTTTCGATCTTGCTGAAGCGGCCGACGTACGACGTACACCGTCCGCACGCACACAAGTTGACAGTTACAAATATCCTGCTGCGCAAGTTCCTAGCGTCTGACGTCCGACGTACGACGTCCGCACGCACACAAGTTGGCGACGGTTCCGAATATATTGCTCCACGAGTTCCCAGCGGCAGGTACGCCATACTATCAACGTGGTGAACTCGTGGGACGTGCGCCACACCTCCTCGATCGACCCCTTCGCCGCCTCGAGGGCCTCGGTGATATGGCTGAAGCGCATTCGCTCGGATGCCACGCGCGCCTTGAGCTGACTGATCTCCTCCGACAATCGGTCGCTTGCCTCCTGCCCTGCACTATCATCCGCCAGCGCCGCTTGTAGCTTCTCCACCTTTCCCGAAGCCTCGTTGGACTGTGCAAGAAAGGGGGCACGAGGCAGGCGGCGAACGTCTCACGCCGACAGCTGGGAAAGAAACGTCAAACACTAAAATGTTGACAACTATCATTGTGGCATTCGTAAGGGCAACCCATCTTCTGTTGGGTGTGAATACAGTGCTTTATTTTCCCGGAGAACCTGTAGATGTATGAAAGAGCTGAAGCGGCTATCGTGCGCATACATCAACAGGGAACAAGCGTACCTGCACATGCGGACGTTTCCCCCACGACTAACCTAGGTCCGCCATACAACACTTTGGTCTATACCTCTTGTAGAACGCTTTCCCCGAACACTTACGATCGTGCGATTACAGGTAAGGACTCGTATATGCGTGTATCGTGCCTGAGATCATCCATGTACCTCTTCCCCCTCGTTCCCCTCCATAGCCCGGGTGTGCATATAAACGGAAAGGGTTTTCCACGCGCACCTCTTCCTTTGCCTGGACTAGCGACGCTTGACGTTTCTGCATCCTGTCCTGCAAGCTCGCAATGGCGCTCCGCTGCTCGTCCAGCACAACTTTCTGGCGCTGCCGCTCCTCGGCAAGCTCTTTCTCGTGTCGCGCGGTAGCCTCCTGCACCAAGGTCGTCGCCAGATTGTTGATCATGTCAAAGGGGGAAAAGTGTCGATAGTAGCAGCCGGAAGGGTTTGCGCATGCACGATCTGTTTCGCTGGCAGACTGAAAACCGCACGCATGCCCGGGGCGGCAGATTGGTCATCGGCCGCGTCCTATTTTCAAACGTTCGCGCGGGGTACATTATCGGGTCTCAGTACGTATACCACAGGGCCCGGCATGTCACTGGGCTTGGTAGGTGGGAGATTTTGTGGTATCTACTCCTCCAACCGGGAGGACAGCCCTGCCCCGTTTCGTCTTTTTTTTTATCTCAAGTCGTTGCGTTCAATAATGGGTAAAACCACTTTGCTACGCGCCCTACGGTCGAGCGCCCTAACTCGGTGGCCCCAAACCCAAAAGAAAAGCGGGAAACCCTGCGCAAAGCAAACGGTTTGTGCTGCGTCAGGGGTCTGCTGTACATGTGCATCCTAATGTCTAAGCTTCCTCCTGCTCCCGACCTGACGCATGCTACGCTAGAGGCGCACGTATCCCGAGGCTCTTCGCTTGAGGAGCTCCTACACGCCTCGCCCAAAACAAACTGGGAGAATAACGTGCAACACAATCAGCCATCTCAGCTTGGCCTAAGCATGGTAAACATGATATGATGAACAACGAATGATAATGTAAATGATATTCCAACGATTTGAGGTACTCCCTTAGAGTAGTTGAGGAGAGCCCCGTCAGGCGGGAACGCGTTAGGTTGTAAAAACTCGCTACCCGTGCGTCACCTGATACGTCTTGTCTGCTTCTGCGCGGAGCACCGCCAGCGAGTCGACGTGCTTCAGGCCTCGCGGGGAAGACATCACCCTGCTCAGTGGGGGCGCGCTATCCTGTCTGTCCTGCTGCCCATTCGCCGTGCTGGTGCCGGCGTTTGTCTCTGGCGGGATGACAGGGGCGTTTGTCTCTACTGCTGTCACGGCGACAGGGGGCGTGCTCGAGACAGGCTCCGCGACTTCTCTGCTCGGCAGCTGGCCCTCTCTCTGCGGAGACCAAGAAAACAGCAACAGTAGAGAGTGACGCATGGTTGTAGAGAAGAAAAATAAACACCCGTGTGTCAACGCATTAACCATTAGGCAGTTTGTGCTGAACTCATGGGTCAACTGGTACTCCTGAAAGGCAAGCTCAAAGAAGGTGGGTGATACTCGGGCCACCTGCCTGTACCGTCGGTAGTTGTGCGTAACGTGTTCCGATGGGTTCTGGCGCAGGCCGACAACGTATACATATACTATCTCGGGTATGAGACTGCCACATCCACCGAATATTGAAAGTTCCATATTTTATTTCGCAGTGACGAAAGCTCGACTCCACCACCCACCTCTCGGCGTTTGGCATTTGTAACCCATCGACGACACATGTTACATACGGGTTTACATAGCAACCTACATTTTATAAGACTCCTCCTTTTAGGAGCTCTATACCCTCAACCACAAACTGTCTTATCTCAGAAAACTTGTACGCTGAGTCCTATGGCCAATCCCACGGCCTCCTGTAGGTGTACGTATTTGATTCCAACGATGATACTGAAAACAGAGCCCAACGATATTAGGCATACATACTGCGGCGTTCCTCAGTTAAAGTTAAAGAGCCCCCCGTCCGTCAGACATAATACGGCAACAACGTCCTACTTTCTTGAATCTGCCCACGCCCCCCCCCACACATACCGGAGAGGATGGCGCGGTCTTGTCTTCCCCCTTCTTTGCAATCTCGTCCTCCACGGGTAGGAGAGAAGGGACCCCCAGCGGCTCCAGTTTCGGGGATGACGCGTTCCGGAGAAACGCCAACTCTTTCACGCCGTAGCTTGCTAAAAGAGCCTTCAGCATTCCTTTGAAGTCTGCCTGTTGTTGTTGCCGGAAACCGCACGGGGTGTTTTCGGGTTATTTCCTCGCTGCTTTAAGCTGCCGTAGGTTGATTTTCTTAGCAGGCGCTCAGCAACCCAGCCTGATAGCCACGTGTGATACTTGTAAACCTATTTCAGACGCGGGTACTTTCCGGGAGGAGGGAAAGGGGATTGGAATATAACCCACTTATAAAGACTGTAAAGCGCGCCATCGATGGCCCAACGATACAATAAGCTTGATGGTCGCGGCTTGGTTCATCTGCCATGCCGAGGGGTATAGAGGCGGGGGCCCCGCCCTGTTTCGATCGCGAAGGACTGGCAACCAAAAACGATGCCACCCGTGCTGGCTCATAGTATATGCTGCCCATGTTTGCTAGGCATATAGAAAACGAAATGCGTACGAACTCTTGCGGCCTCTCCTACCTTTCCAACCTGCATGACCAGGTCCACCTCCATCAGCCTCAGTGGATCCACCCGGCTGAAGATGGTCACCAGCCAGGACCGCACCTGCTCCTGCACCAACCACTCGCGAACACCCATTGGCGGCAAGGAGGTGGCCGCCTCACCCCCGGTGCCAGCAGCAGGAACGGCGGCGAGGAAGTCCTTGGCGACGGCAGCAAGATCGGACTCCCACCACGACTCACCTTAAAGCACGAGCAAGTGACGAAAATGAGTTTTGTTTTTTTGTCATCTTGGCGCTTTACGGTAAAGACTAGAAGCAGGCACTCAACCCCTCAAGAACTGTACGTACGAAACTATTTTTTTGGGACATACTGCTCGGGGTTAGTGTATAGCACTTTATTTCAGTAGTTAAGGTTGATGCTGGAATCACAAAATGCGCCAGGCCCTATCGTGATTTGGAACGACGTTGAATTGTCTCGCGGCGGCTCAATCTGCTCTTGCTCGCTTTGCCGTGCCCTGCATGTGTTCTGCCACTAAAAAAGTTATTACGGCATAAAAACGCTTGATACTATCCAGAGTAAACCGCTGTCTGCTCTACTAGTATAACAGATGTGCTCGTAAAACTCTGGTTGACGTCCTATTATTTACTATCAGCACTCTTACAGCCCATTTTTGTCCCACAAGCGCACACAATAGGCCACAAGGCCGAAAGGTTGGTTCTTCTGTGTGCTGTAGTAACACACTGCATCACCTACCAATGTTTGACACGCTACACAGTTCGACGCGCACCTGTTTCGTCGTTCATGTGATACGCCAGTTGCGTCTCCGGGTCCGTATGACGGATCCATAGCCCTCCGCTCGGGGTCGTTGATTCCGCGTCGTCTCCTGCCCCCATGCCCGCGTACACGTCCTCCGTCCCCACCCATACTGCAGCGTCATCTTCGCCTCCTAGGAGTTCCACGATAGCATCGTGGCCAGCATCTTTGGCGTATTTCACAGCGGTGTAGGTGTAGTAGTCCTGGGCCTGAGGGGCATTGAGCCGAATGGAGGAGCGTTGTGACAGCGGAGAGAGGAAGATCGTTTATTGTATGTTTTGTTGTTCGGTACGGGAAACAATGAAATCATTGAAGTGCTGCACGAAAACAATCTGTACTTCCGCAGGGTGACTGTTCTCTCAAGCTCCTGCAGGGTGGTGTTGTAGGTAGAGGTCTAAGTTTGGGGTCATACGCTGTTGGTTGAGTTCTCTACGAACCTGATATATTGGATGTGTACCGTGATATCCACCGGATTCATGGATGCTTGGGCCTTGCTGTTGAGGGACCTTCGTCGATAGTAAACATAGTACGTGGTTCTATTTCCTGTTTTGTTTTCCTCTTGATACTGACGCAACTGTCAACGAATACGCCGGGCTTCTACTTATAAAGCATTCACGACGGATCGACCGTGCCAGACGAACAAACATGCCCACCATGGGCTTCGAGCGGAATCATGCTGTTGCGCTGCTGCACAACGTCCAGCGTACACCCAAACTACCACGCAACAAGCGATTCAGACCAACGCCATCGACAACTTCTGCACAAACACAAACAACACAGAGTTACAGTCAGTAATGTCTGATTGACGGACGGACATATGTTTCCCTCCGTATAAACAAGGTCACCTTCGGCTGTGCGCCGTGCTCCACCAACAAAGCGCAGAGATCGGCGTCCCCAGCGCTAGCAGCGTAGTGCAGTGGGGTGCACCCATACGTCGTCTCCGCCGCGGACGGATCAGCGCCCCGCCAAAGCAAGGCCTCGGCAGCTTCCAGCGACAGCGAGTCGGCGTAGCAGGTGTAGTGCAGCGGGCAGATACCAACCCCATTCACGGCCGTGGGGCTCGCACCCTTGGCTAATATAGGCTCCACGAGATCCTAGAAACGTCGGGGAGGAGGGGAGGGGGGGTCAGATACGTAGTGCGTTGGGGCAGATAGGGGCAAGAGCATTTGGTGGCAGTGGTTTGTCTTCTCCCCCGTGCTGTCACTTGTATGTAATGCTGATCGGAGAACACAGCACGTGATATTTACGCAAGAAAGTGCGGATGCATCAGTATGTGCGAACGTGACGGACATCGGCAATCGACGAAAGTGAGGATATAATAGAGTTAGAGAAGACCACTTGTATTTTGTTATTCCACGTTCCCAACCGCTCTAGTGTGCACTTCCCTCGTTTGATGTCGGCGTAACGTGTCGGTTGTTTCGTCAAGGCCTACAAGGGCGGCCAGCCCCCTCTCGTCGAACGGAGTTTTGGCAGCCGACAATTGGGATATTTATCCACGTGCTCGAGGTGCAAAAGAGCATTTCCGACAGTTAAAACGTGCTGGTGTAACCGACGGCATACCTTTCAGTCTTACGTTTAGCGAATATTATTCATTGCGTTTGACGTAAAACTGCCTGGTCGGTGAAAACCCGACGTGCTCCGTGCCTGCATTTTTAGGAATACGAGCGTCTATAGTCATCCTTCGTACGACCACGGCCATGCATGACATGAGTTACCCCGGCCGCATATCGTTGTGTGTGTACCATACCTCGCAGGCGTGCTGACAGGCGAGGATGAGTAGAGTGTTTCCCTCTTGGTCGCGCACGTCGATTGAATTGGGTCCGACGCTTGCGAGCGTGAGCTTGACCATCTGGTCCATCGGGCCGTCACTCCCGCCGTAGAAAGGCACCAAGCCGAACAAAGTCCGCATCGTTTCATCTGTGATGTAGTGTCTTCACGACGATCGGGAACCGTGAGGAAAGGCGTGGGCAGCGTTCAGCGAGGACAGGTTGGTTGGGTTGTTGGTGTTTATACTTTTTTTTGCAGGATCGGCAAATCTCGCTCAGAACCGTCAACACGATTGTAAAGGTGTGTTCTCGTAAGCATTCGCCACTGCTGTGTTAACTGTCCAGGCGGTCGTTTGGCCTCTGCGAAACGAAAAAGAAGCCAATGGCTGGTCCAGAAGGGGCCGTTTGATGGAAACTCTCGCGGTGTAAGATGGCACGGTAGATATCGCAGGGCACGTTTGTCAGTTAAAAAACACGCAACCGTTTTGTGTTTCCCTCGTTTTCGCTCTTCGTGTGTAATGATACTCTGTTGGCTGATGACGCGTCCAATGCATGGTTCGTACCTGTTTGTCGGCCGTTTACGCTTGGCTTTCCCGGCCTTTGTCCCAGCTCTATATCTGTCTTCGTCCCCCCCCAGCTCCTCTTTACCCTCGCCGTTCGGCCGCGTCTCGAGTAGGCCCGCCCGATCACCGTCGAGGACGACCGGGAAAGCGGCCGCGCCTCCATCCGCCGATCTCTCTTTCTCGTTGAAACTGTCGCTTCTTTGACCCTTTCGATGTCAAGCGAGAGGATACAGGGCGGGAGGGTTCAGTCCAAAGTCAGCGTGCGGAAGTAGCAATACTTGTAAGCCGAATATACAGGTGGCTGGGACCCCCCCCCCCCCCTGGGTAAAAAACGCGTTGTGGAGTCGCTGAACAATGTAGCACACCAATCTAGGCGTACCGAATGGAGAGGCTGTCGACACCTTGTGGAGTTTGCTAGAATGTTCAATGTCTCCACACAAGATTCGTTGTAAGCCCACATTATGGAAGGGGGGGGGGGGGGGGGGGGGGGGGTGTGTATGTACAAAGTATAACCGTTGGTATATGAATACTGCTGACCGCTTCGCCCAGGATGTAAACTGTTAGTAGAGTATGAAATGATATTTCAGTGTACCGGGGACCCGCCTGCCCCCTGGGCTTTTGGATCAGGGCAGAAGCCCCCCACCATTTCGAAGACGGCGAGTGCCTGCGATCATGAGCATGCTGATGAGAGGTGTGTGAAATACAAGCACAATGGAAGGGCCGCAGCGGGCTGACGCCCGCCCGTGGCTCCGCGCATACTCGTAAATGGTCGAGGGTTAAAGGAAATCGAGGCCGTAAATGCGTCATTACTGCCAAGGGGTGCATTTACAAAACTTTCATGCATGGCTGCTGTGAGTCAGGTTGCTGAGCAAAGGAGAATAACAAAAGCACCCTTCGAGTACGCCCTGCACCCTTCACCCCTATTCCCTACGCAGGGCTACTAACGTTAAAATAATACGTATACGTAATACAATATGTTTTTTTACGTCGAATAGTATGCCCGCCGCCGGCTCCGCGCGTACCAGCAATCGTCGAGAGAAGAAGGTAAGCCGAGGCAATACCAGTGCCGTATCTCAAGGAAAATAAAGGAATGCAGTCGTACTCGAATGCCGTTTTTTGGCTCTTTCCCAAACCCTCGGAATAGATGTGTACGAACTATCAGTAGATACGAGCTAGGCCAGCCTAAAAACGGACAGTGCGGTGGATTGGCTATGCCCCGCTCAATATTACGAATTTGGACGTGAAATTTTCACACGATGTGGATCATGCATCAGTCAACAAACAGAGAGCCTGCCTTTTTATTTTGTATGTTTGGTTCGAGAGATATGACCGATATAAATAGTCGAAAAATATAAAAGTGGCCATAACTTTCGTGAAAAAATAAAAAATAAAAAAGGCAGGCTTTCCGTTCAGTGCACATGCGATTCAAATACGACGTTAAAATTTCAGATCGAACTTCACAAAAATGAGCGGGGCATCGCAGCAAAACCACTCGCTCTCGCCACTACTTGTTTATTGTATAGGAAACGTTTTTTGGTAATATCTCTTGATCGGTGACGAATTGACAAGTGCAACTGATATCGATCGTCTACTTGGGTATTCAACCCTGTCCACACCAATTTTTACCTTGATCGGGAAATACGATTTTTTGGAGCCGTCATACGGATTTTATGTCAAAATGTCGCCAACAAATGGTACATTTGAGTTTTCTTGGATATCTCCGCGAGATCGTGTCGGATTCTCGATTTATTTTAACCTTGCTATCCGCTATGGTGTCAGGGTCCGTGCTTCCAGTTTTCAAGTCCTAACTCGCAAAAGCGGTAGCGGATACGCGTTAGGAAACATTGTCCGTTTTTAGGCTGGCCCAGCTCGTATGTATTCGTAGTATACGTACAAGGCTTTCCTACGGAGTGGTCTTAATATAGTAAAGGCGACGCAAGAAAAACGGGTTACCTCGCCAGCAGCAGAGCGTCAACATAATGCACAGCAGCAGCTGCAGCAGCTGCAGCAGCAAAAAAGACAGAAGCAACAAACTGCACTGCTGCATCTTCATCTAAAGCCGAGGAGTGCGGACAAAGCGTTTATTGTGTAGACGAAGAAGGAAACTAATAACAAAAAACATTGTGCACGTACATATATACGAACTCTCGTTTTATGTTTTACCATGCTGCCACCTGCTGGTCGAACATTTACGTACAGTACCTCCTACATCATTATTAATAGTACGTACTTCTATGCCGGTGTCTTCCTCTCCTTCGTGTTGCTTCGCCCGTGCAGCAGTTATCTGTTCTCTTGGGCACGCATGCTTTTCTTCTAGGGGTGCTTCTGACTCCGTGCATTTCATAATTCGTTTTATTGTCTTTTCGTCCTTACTCTTTGGTTCGGCTCGTGTCGATGTGTTCTCGTACCCTGTAAGTTGACATTTCACTTGCTTTACTCATTCATTTACGTTTAATTTGTTTGGTTTTTCTCTGTCTCACAGTCTGTGACCACATAATAATTTGTATCGCTCTAAGATTAGGGATCAGGACAATGGGTGCATGTGATATGACTGGCCATACCATTACATGTACTGCTGCAGTTAGGTTGTAAAACGCATTACAGGGTACAGTAGAAAGAACGGGTTTCCTGTGAAGACAACACACACTGCTGTTTTATACATATACTAGTGGTACCCCGAACCACGCCAGGGCGGGGCCGGTATAAAGCGGACAGAAACAAAAGTACAAAATAAGAACTAACTGGGTCACGATCCACACACGCAGTCAACCACGTATCAACCGACCCACCGACACCCACCCACCCACTCTCACGTACTTACCAACATCCACTCACATCACTCACACCCACCCACCCAACCACCGACCCACCCACCCAACCACGTACGTACGTGCGCACCAACCGATCGACACACACACGCACCAACCGATCCACCCATCCACAATCTACAACAACAGCAGAGTGAAATCAGTATACAGCAGCACCAGTACGTACAGCAATAATAATAGTAGTAGTCCTTATATAACCCATCTACAGCAGCAATAACAACAACAGCAGCAGCAGCAGTCCAGCAGTACGACTCGTACGTACGTACAGCGGACACAAACTAAACGCCGGCATGGATGCGCAGCCCTTGTACGTACAGCAGTGTAACTAAACGCCGGCATGGATGCACAGCCCTTGTACGTACAGCAGTAGCCCTTTTTTTTTTTTTTTTTTTCGGTCGATTTTTTTACGTCTGGCCTTTTTATCTTGAAATTAGTGTAAAAGTGGCTAACTCGCCGTGTTATGGGCCGATTTCGATTTTGACCGAAGTTCTGGAGATCCATATTTTCACATCTGGGGGACTCTTTAGGAAAAAATTACTTGATTTTAGTATGGCCAGGAAAATTACTTGATTTTAGTGTGGATATTTTGTATATCTTGAAATTAGTGTGGACTTTGGACCCGGGCCGCAAAGCCCTCCGAATACGCTGGGAACCCCTCCCCTCCCTCCGAATACGCTGGGAACCCCTCCCCTCCCGCGGGTAGATGTCAGTTGGGCTGTTTGCATAGTACGTCAGTACAATACGTCAGTTTGGCTGTTACGTCAGTTGCTGTTTACGAAGAGCTCAGTTGGCCTGTTTGAAGGGCTGGTTGCGAAACAAAAGGTCTGTTTGCAAAGAGCTGTGTATCAGTTGGTCTGTACGGACAAAGAGCATCGAGTAACTACGGACCTCTAATCGTGAAAGAATAGATATGTTTATAATACGCGTGCGAAAATCGTAAAATACGTCGTACCTGGTACCAGGTATCATATTATACGTATGATACGAATGATAACGCTGAAGATCATGCTGCACATTGATTGTCGGATGGCAAAGATAATAATAATAATAATGATACTCGTATCTTACCTGCGTGACAAATAATCAGAAAACATGTGTACAAACTCGTACATATCATATCATATATACGAGTACGAGTACATGCATGTAAAAAATACCTGCGGGACAAAGAATGTGTCGTCGGAAGCGTCGTCGTCGCAACTATCGTCGGACCCACTGCTGCTGTACGACGAACTCGTGTACGACCCGCCGCTTGAGCCGCTCGTGGTGCCGACAGAAGCCGCATCCTCCCGTGAGCTCCGCTCGCCAAGATCCCTGCCAGACCCTCTATCCTGAGTCCCTTGCTGCTGAGGGTTTTTAGGTGATGAGTGGCCGACCTCGCCTCTTCGTGAATTGCGATGTTGTTGAAGAACCCCTACGTCATCTCGTTGATCTTGTGTTCGGCTTGGTGACCCACCGTCGGACGTCGCCTTGTCGTCTGCCGCTAAACCTCTGCCCCTGGCAGCAGAAGAAGGAGCATCTTTGCGAGAATCGCCGTCTTTGTCTCGGACGCTTTCGGCTCTTTTTCGGCTGGAAGATGTGGTCCCTGGAGCCTTGCCAGCAGCAGCAGCAGTTGAGTCGTTATTATTGCTATCGTTCCCTCGAGAAGGTGGACGCCCGCCCCCGCCGGGCACTTGTTCGTCGTCGTGTTTGGACTCTGCTATCGCCGGTGTGTCTCGATCGCCTTTTCTAGGCGGTTGCTGTTGCTGCGCAGCCCCTGTTGTCGACGACGACGACGTTGTCGTAACTTTTCGGCCATGATTATGAACCCCGTTTCTTACAGCTTCCCTTGCTGTGCTCGCTGTATGCTCCAAAGCTTCCCTTGCCGTGTGTGCTGTATGTCCTACGGCTTCCCTTGCCGTATGTGCTGTATGTCCTACGGCTTCCCTTGCTGTATGGAGCTTGTTCGGTATGACGCTCGCGGCGTTCCCCATGTTAGCGTAGAGCCCTACGAGTAGTACCCTACATGTGTCTAAGACGTTAGATCACGGCGCGTTTAGCACATGCATGGTGTCCACTTCGTTCGTTGTCGCTGTCCTCTTGTGTCGTCCTGTCCGTGCTGTTGTCCTGTCGTCCTGATTTTTCAAAAATAATTGCGCCGCATTTATTTTTGAAACCGTCGTTTTCCTATGTGAATTCAACATTTCCTCGAGGAAATTTCCTCCCGACGCCGACTTTATGTGCTCGTAGCGATACACACGGAATACGGACCTCCCCCCGCCCCATGAAGCCTCAGGGGAGAGATTGCCTAGAGGCTGAGTGGGCGAGCTCGCTCAGGGATCCGAGTAAATCCACCATGTCTGCGACGACGCGACCTGCGACTCGCCACGTGTGCATAGGCGACATGGAAGAGGAGCTGCATAAAGCTTTTGCCATGGCGAGGTAAGATCCCGCCGCATCGCCATGAGAACAACAGATCGATGCGTCCACAAGCGGACTCTTCTTCCTACGTGCACCTGGTATACTGTGCTACGTACTCGTAGAGTACCCTCCCTTTTCCCTGAAATGTATGACTGACTGGTTCTTACGCGTCGTGTGCACTGCTCCCACCCGGCAGAGTACCGGGAGGGACAGACTTTGTCTACGAACGAGATCACGACGCTTTCGCGAAACTCGACGATTTTTGCAACTGGAACCAGGTACGTACGTATCGTGTGAGGGTAAAAAGAACATGCGATCGTATGGTGGTGTTGGCCTTCCGGTCGTACCAGGTACCAGTACGCACAAGTATGTACGAGTAACGAGTACGTACGTCGTACGGGTTTTCTGCTGCCCACTCGTACTCGTACTCGTACTCGTATGTACCAGGGTATACTACAGCACGCAATTTCGTCCCTGTGCAACAAAGAAAGGCATGCGTGACATATACTACTGCTGTAGTCGCCGACTCACGTCCTTACGACAAAGTTAAAGTTGCAGCTTTTTTTTCCTCGGGTGCTCGTTTCCCTCTGATACGTACGCAGGGTATTGTTGTAGCATTCGCAGATCCTCTTACACGCATGTTAGTGGTTAGGGCGTTAACACCGTTATGTACATATGGACTCGTATCTTGACCACAACTCACTACGTACTGCTGTGGTGTCGATGTCAGCACGGTGCTATCCTCGTTATGTACTCGTAGTCACATCTTGTTTATAACTTCTGCAACATGTATCCTCCCGCACGACAAAAAAAAAACATCGGCATGGCGTTCTCCTCGCTATGTGCTCGTATCTTGACCATAACTATTGTGCTACTGTCGAATCCTGCCGCACGACGTCGGCACGGCGTGGATAACACAGATGTCGGAACCAGCAGCCCCTCTGATCGTGTCTGGGCCCTCTGGGTGCGGCAAGAGCGCACTCCTCGCTAATTGGCTTCTGCATTTCCGGCGGCGCCTGGAACAGCGGCCTAAGCACGGGGGGCCTTTGGAGGAGCCCTTCATTTTCAGTCACGCAGTCGGGTACAATACGAGCATTTATTATTTTATGGCATCCCTCTTGTGGCTACGAGCTGGGCCAGCCATAAAACGGATTTTCTGTTGTGAGCTTATAGCGCCGCCAATTTTACGAGTTAGACTTAGAAATTTGGCAGAGATGATCCTGACATACTATTGGAGATGCAAAAAAAAATAGTGTATGGACTTTTCTTGACTTTTAAAAAAAACGGCTCGATTTCGCCGAGATATCCGCGAAAACCCAAAAGTACCAAAAAATCTGATGTTTTACCAGATTTCGACGCTAATTTCACATGACAGCTAAAAAAATCGCCATTCCCGATCAAGCTGAAATTTGGTGTAGACAATGCTTGAGACACAAGGAGGCGATCGATGCAAGTTCCATTGCCGAATTCATCACCCATCAAGAGATATAACAAAAACATGATTATATACTGAAAACAAGTAATTACGAAAACGGCAGTTTTACTGCGATGCCCCGCTCAATTTTTCACTTTTCGAACTGATTTTTTTACCACGTATTCGAAACACACATGCGAATGCACTCCGTGTCATCCCTTTTTCTTTTTTTTTTGTTCGGACCTGTTATGACCACTTTTTCATTTTTACGGATCGTTGGATCGGTCATACATCCCGAGGAAAAAACAAAAACAAAAAGGGATGACATCGAAAAGGTTGATTGATACTTAAGGAACACCGTGTCAAAAAATCACGTCAAAACACGCATTATTGAGCGGGGCATAGCCGATTGACTGTTCTAGCAGAGTCTTGGCTGGCCCAGCTCGTACGTCGTATCGCATTTCAAAACATGTGCTGCGCGCGCTGCTTTGTCCCACTGGGTATCACGAGTGAGTATGTATCGCTTGATTTAGAAACGTACGTACAGTAGTACCTTCTGCCTAGAATATTAGTCAATGCGGCGTTAGAAGCGCCCTATTATCAATAGTAGCTCCGCTGGATGGAGCACGGACGGTTAAATAAATACCCAAAGTTCCCACCAGCGTCATCTATTTCACCTCTATACTCACCCAAAGGTCCTATCGGCGTCATCTATTTCACCTCTCGTATTACAGTAATAACCAAGTTTTTATTGCTGTACCATTTGCCCGGCGTCATGAATATGCGGGATACACATCAGGTGCACTCGACACGGAGTCGACGTCGACCAGTTGCTGTGGAGACTTCTGGCGGACGTAAAGCAGCGGTTCGATTTGGCTCGAAACGTCCCCAACGAGGCGGAACGACTGAGCTGGGAGTTACCACGGTTCCTTGATTTGGCGGCAAGGAAGGGGCGTCTGGTCATCGTCATCGACGGGCTCCATCGTCTGCAAGACAAGAACGGTGACCACCAAAACCGAACGGGAGACAGGAGGGCGGCTCCAAGTACAATTCCCTTCCCACGATGTATATGCGCGATCGAAGTATCACACTCAGCACCGTAGCAAAGATGAGTTTCGACGAAATCCTCGATCTCACAGCGGTTGTTTTTTTTTTTTTAATATATTCGATCTCACAGACGAGGTGTGTTTTTTTTAAGGTATACGTTAGGTTCTGAAAAGTTGTGCGTATGTTCAGTAGCTTATTTTCCCATAGTTCGTGTGTCGGGACAATAGCAAACTTTAGGGACAGTGCGGGCGTAGCGGTTCCAAAGCGTGGACCATCAATCAGCTACGGCTACGGTTACCATCAAAATTCAGAGAATAGATGGATTTTCCCCCGCAAAAGTATTCGCCTCTCTAGTCGGAGCAACACGCAATACCCACGCATTTTATCAGAGAGGGGGCCTCCTCTTGAGCGCTCCCAGTTAGCGCGCGAGATCTGCATGTTTGAACGATGGTCAGTCGGGAAAGCGGCACCGACGACCTCATGTTTGAACGCTACATATGTATCACGCTCCACGCTGTTTGCAGGAGCCGAGACCGGGCTTCAGTGGCTTCCGCTCCGAGTGCCCGGGAACGTCCGGCTCATCGTCACCGCCACGCACCCGGACCCGAACTACCTTCAGCTCCACGAGCAGAAAATACGACAGCACATGATGATGCACCCTCACCAGGGACTGACATCACAGTCGTCCAGGGCTAGCAGCGTCGGCGACGGAGGCGACGCAAACGCCACAACAACCACCACACAAAGTGACTGCATGGGCGCAACAATACAAGAAGATGTAGACACGAAGGGAGACGGCGAGGCCGAGTACGAGAGCAGCCATCGACGGCGAAAGGTATGCAGGCCGGCCGACGAATGCAGGCAGAAAAGACAGACATACAGTTTACATATCCGCTTCCCGACACGTCTGGTCTGCCTAGCTTATAGCGTACAAGCTCAGTTTTGTGGTTCAAGTCCTGCAAAGTGCAAGCAGTTAACGCTGCGGCGATAGTGGGCTCGATAGTAGGTAGAAGACTCGTCAGAGACCTGTACGTCATGACTTCGCCAGCGCCCAAAACATTATGCCGATTGCGACCAGACGCAAAATTAAGCTTTTGCGCACGAGACCTCTGCTCCAAAGTGGCTGATGTAGTGGTACAAAACTTGTTTTTCAGTGGCACGTCGTAACTGCCGTACGTTTATCATGCAGCATCCGCGAAATTTAAATATGAGGATGTCATACCGACCGGACTAAACACCAGCTTCGGATTGCAAGGCTCCAAAACGGAGTAGCTGTTGAGGGCGTTGTTGGCCACGCCCCGAACCTGATGGCCGCAAACACGTAAAACATATACTGGTCTTAACATCCGTTTGTTCTCTCCTGGTGAAAAAATAAGGTACTCATGGAACTAAGCCGACGGAAGTGGCCAACGCTAGACATCGGGCCGCTGGAAACCTGGAGAAAGCGAGACATTCTGGAAGCGTTCCTCAAGCTGTCGCTTGCGAGGAGGAGCACCGGAGAACCACCCCCCTTAGCGAATAGGGGTGGGCAGGAGTCTGCGACCTTTCTCACGGGAGTAGATGTGACGGAGGATAGAGGCACCACCTTTGCCACCGAGGACTCCAATGCCGGCAGGGTGGGCTTGGGTGGTGGCGGTTTGGTTTTGTTCCCGTCGATGATCGAGAGCATCCTCCTGAAGTGAGCTTTTGGGTAGGGTATTAATGATGCTTGTGCGTGGTTAAAAGGGTGAGTGCCGCAGCCACTTTGTCCTGAGAGATAAAGGGGTGTCAATATGCACGGATGCAGATATACCAAGTTACGAAACCCCTCGATTAAAAACGTTTATGGTTTGGTGCGTAGTAGGAGGGGGCGGTGTTTCCAGCCCTCTCATCACAGTGCGTTCCAGGTGAAGAAAAATTACCGTCTAGCAGGCCACATGACACGTTTTAGTTTGTCGAGAGGAGTCGGGCTGACGAATTCACTGTCTAAGAACAAAATATAAGTTCAATGCTGGGGTGTGACCTGACCGGTCCATTGGCCTCACTTCTACCGCATGAGAGGCGTTCAACAACCCTTGGACCCCCCCTCCCTCACGCGTGCATGTGTTTTTATGTGTCTCAGTGATGCCACCAGCTCTGTGCTCTACCTGCGCACGCTGCTTCGAGCCCTCGACTGGGCGGCGGTCAACCAGTACGACGTACGCGCGCTACTGGAGAAGATTCTCACAACAGCCAAAAACGTCGGAGCTCTGTACAGCGTGTTTTTCGATAGGTGAGTGAACAGTGCTCTTTCTTCCGCGACCTTAGACTATTTGTTCACGCGTGCCGTTTAAAAGCATGGTCGTTTTGGGTCATTGTAATGTTTCGCCAGGGGAAAAACAAGCGAGGGAAGTCATCGCCGGTTTTGATGCTTGGCGCCTGGTAAAGAATGCTCATTCCGTATTCACATTGTCGATGTGCCACTGCCGGGCGCATACTCCGGTAGGAATCTGATCCCGGCTACGCACCCAAAGCTAACAAAAAGCGTCGACTCGATAGAACGTGACGTGGACGACTGACCTTACCCCCGCTCCCTTGCCTCCCGTTCGTATTGTCATGCTGTACTTTATTTATCGTAGCATCGAATCTGGCAACCATCCTACGGAGACGTCAGTACAGAAAGCCAAAGAGGCTAGCGAGGCGGACGGTGGGGCTCGAGCACTGCAAGACGCCATCGACGCCCTGACATACACAGTTCCCGACGATTCAAGCGTGGTTGTGGGTGTCGTTGAGTCGCAGGAGGTATACCATCGACCGCAGCAGCAAAAGCATGATGCCGCTCTGGGAAAGATTGATCAAGACGCCAATGAAGATGCCGCCTCCGCCGCCCCTGAGTCGACCGTGGGTGGAAACGCTGCGCTCTCCGGTGAAGAGGAAGGTGGGGGAGGTGTTACGCTCGCCGGCAATCACCAAGGCCGGGATGGGAAGAGGCAAGAGCAAGGGGGGCAGGGCAAAGACGGGGGGGAAGGGAGCGGGCGGGAGGACGAGGATGAGGAAGGTGACGAAGAAGAGTACAGCGATGACAACTACGATGACGAGTTT
This sequence comes from Saccharina japonica, assembly GCA_008828725.1. Taxonomy (NCBI): domain Eukaryota; class Phaeophyceae; order Laminariales; family Laminariaceae; genus Saccharina; species Saccharina japonica. The sequence continues at coordinate 61,072 of MEHQ01002771.1, read as the reverse complement.
GACGCAGACGAAGACGAGGACGAAGACGAAGGCGAAACGAAAGAAGCGGAAAGTCAACTTACGGACACTAATGAGGTCACCGCAACTTCTAGTGGGGCTCCGGTCGAAGAGGGCACGAAATCCCCGAAGAGGCAGCGGCAGGAGAGCGGTGTTGCTGGCGGGGGTGATGTACTGCAGGAGGGCAGCGGAGGCACCGGGAACTACAAGGCAAAGGACAGCGCGTCCAACCCAGCAGCGGCAAGTTTCGAGTCTACGCGGGAGGAAACAAAGGATGATACATGTGCCTCAGCGACTTTTTCGGGGGATGGAGGTCAAGCATCTGGAGCAAACGGGATCGACGATATTCCTGCATACTTGTCAGGAGGGATCGAGGTAGGAGAGCAAGTTGCTTCACGAGATATTTTTTCTTGTTTTGCCCAACACCAATACGAGCATACTCCCAGTATGAGGTAACTGCCTCATTCAACACAAAACACAAACTCTACTCTCTTCGGTGCTGCTGTACTGTCACCGGAGGCGTTTACTCCCTGCCAAGTTGCGTCGTCAAATTACGTAATGTCCACAAAAGGTCGGGATCGCCATCCTGCTCCCTCATGAGATATCCCACTCGAAACCCAACTCGTGTGATTTATTTCCTGCCTGCGACTCTGTGCTGCAACAACCCCAGTTCTCGAGGACGCTTATCGACCGGCATTTGCTCGTGTTGCGTGGTCACGCACGGGCATTGATATTCCTTCAGCACGGAGCCTAAAACCCACACTGTTTATTGAGTAAGATAGCAGTCGTACTACAATATATACCTATTAATAGCATGGTTTGACACATCAGCAAGCACCCCCATGGTCACTCGGCGCGCTCTTTCGTACGACTGACCCCGAAGCTCTTGAAACCCAGTTTTCGCTCCAACTAACAACCCCTGTCCCGCCTGGCTTCTTTTTTGTGTTTAGGTGGAAGGGTTCGGGGTAACCATCGGCCGAGCGTTTGCTCTTCTCCACGTCGTCCGCCACGGCCTGCGATCTCAGGAGCTGTGGACGCTCCTCGCCGCCTTGAAGGCTTCGACATCAGCCCAAGAGAAGGTGTGGGGGTTGGTTCCCTTTGACTTGACACTGATCGGCCTTGTCGCGCTTGTGGAAAACGGTATGTACGGCTGTATCGGTCTCTTTGTCTACTGTAGGAAACAAACAGGCGTTTTGTCACTGAAAACACACACATACCGCACAAGCAACAACGTAGTATTCTTTACAATGTGATGCCAGAGAGAGAGGGGGGGGGGGGGTAGGAGCCTAACCAAGACACATACAACATTCGTTCTAACTTTATCGATAGAGCTGATGCTGTGTAGACACCGAAACATGTAATGTAATAGACAAACAACAAACCAACAGCGGCGTGCTGCAGGTGCTGCCACTATTCAGCATAACTCTAAGCCTGTGCGCAAACCACCCATACCCATATTTAAACAAACAAATATACCAGGTAGTGTAGCAACGAACGATAGGGCTTTTCGCTGCACTGTCTCACTGCGGGCCATGTGAATGCCGAGGCCAAATGCCTTCCGAAGCGGAGACGGAAGCGTATTCAAACAGCCCAGAAAATATATATGAAACTATTGGTAGAGTTATGCGCGCTTCAGCATAAGGATGACCCTTGTTGTCGGGCGGAGACATACGCCACACCGTTCAAAACCCACCCCCCCTCACCTGGTCGGTGAAAACCCGACATGCTCCGTCCCGGCGTTCTAGGGATGCGAGGACCTATGGTAATACGACTACGGCCATGCATGAATATCGAGTACACCCCCCCCCTTACCTTCCCGACCCATCACGCCTCCGCACTCGCGTGGCACAGGGGAGAACAGCGCCGGAGAGCCCGCTGGAAGGTAGCGACGAGACCCACCCACCCACTCACTCACTCACCCACCCACCCACCCCACCAACCAATTAATCAATCAATCACTCAATCAATCAATCAGCCAACCAGCCGACAAATCAACCAACCAACCAACCAACCAACCAACTATTCAAACAACTGACCAATCGATCCATCAACCAACCAACCACTCACAAACGCACGAAGGCGGAAGGCACCGAAGGCGAGGCCGAATCGCTGCTCCTGCGCAAGCTCCTCAAGAACCAGAACAGGCTGATCGACAGCATCCGCCTCATGGACGTCGACCGGGACGGCGTCATCTCCACCGCCGAATTTCGCGCGGCGATCGTGGCCATGAACGTTGGCCTCACCGAGAGGCAGGTGGAGAAGCTCATACGATCGATCGACGTGGACAAGGACGGAGAGCTGGACATGCAGGTGACGCGTGCGTGTGCGCTACGAAAGCAGTACGCTCGAGCATGTAGCACGTTTTGGCTGAATTATGTATGACCGATGACGGGGCTAGGGGCTGCTCAACCGAGAAACTAACCACCCAGCATCGTTGGCTCCTTCTGTGCTTTACTGGATTTTTCGTTTGTGTTGTGTCTATTGAGGCGTGTATGTCGGGGTTGGGGGGCGTGCATGTTTCCGTATACCCGCAACGATATTCCTACGGGCCTCTTGCGAAGGCCTATCGACAACAACAACAGGCAGTGGCGTGTGCCCGTCCGCTCGTGTGCCTCCTCTGCTATATATAGTCTACTCGCTCGCGCAGCTACTGTGCACGTGAAGCTGATGACGAACGAATGACACCGCCTTTCCTTTTGATCCATATCCTTCCCATCGTTCGCTGCGTCCAGACGTCAGCCCTTACGTCGGTGGTCAGTACGTAGAGAGACGAGAATAACCCCGGCGGCCACAACGAAATTGCACTGATCTCGAATGCTTGCGCCGTGGTTTATCCTTTATTTTCGTTGTTTGCACTTATGAATTCCATCGGAAATGTCAATCGGGCTGTTAGGCGTACGTATCTTCTCGATAGCTGGGTGACTTACTAATAGTATGGACCCCCTCAAGTTAGGTGATACCCCTGTAAGGCAAGCACACGCCAGGTCTGAAGACGAATGCTACGATAGAGGTGCACCGTGATGTTTCTGCCTTATAAGGGTGGTCACTTGAGGGGCTCAGTATACCTCACCCGAAAACCGATGTTTGGAGGAAACCAAAAGTGCTACCCTACCAACAACCCCATGAGCTAGGCATACATGGAAAATATGGCAACACTAGAATGAAAAAAACGACGGATTTGGGTTAAGGAGCCCAATCATTCAGAAACAAAATCAGCAAAAAGTGCTACCTCTATCGTAGCACACGCCATGTCTAAGAAAAAACTACGGTGGCGAGGGGGTTGACAAAAAAAAGGGGGACAAAAAACAATAGTCGCCACAATGTTTGGCCGGAAAGATAATCCCCATTTTCATATTTAACATCGGAGTCCATAAGAAGGATAATGTTCCCTTCCAAAAAGGGTACCTTTTTGTTTAAAGGAGACGAAATAGTATTATCGTGTGCATTAACGTACGTACCGGTATGATTATTTTTTTTCGCCCGTTAACGCTACGTGCATACGAGGAGGCTCGCGATCAGACAGGGGGTACTGCAGTATGTACGTGTGCATGAAAACGGGGAATATAGCCGGGTCCCGCAGACACGCATCTGGTCGCAGATTTTCACGCTATTTTATACCACAGTATGTCACACCGCTAAACTCGAAGAGGATTCGTAGTTCGCCGCCTTCCTGGTCGATTTATAACTCGAAAACAAGAAGAAAGGCTGTATAGTACCAGATCAATCTCATGAACCACCTTCCAAGCGTGGCTGAGAAAATCGTTCGTGCGAAAGGCGCAGAAGGACCCACCCCTGCATACATCGCACCAATGTTGAAAATGGTTTCGCTCCCACGCGGGGATATGTGCGTACAGGAAATGATCGAGAGGTTCTCTAACACCGCGAGGAAGATGAAGCGCGGGAATGGAAGCGACCGGCGACACAGCCAGGTGAGGCACTATCGGATAAAAATTCCGCATCTTGCCGTCGCCGGGCGGCTTACGTGTCACACTCAGCTAGCAAAGATGAGCTTCGACGAAATCCTCCATCTCACAGATGTTATTTTTTTTCAAGCATATAGCAAACTACAGTATATATATATATATATATTTATATACCTGGTATATAGTCGCATGCATGCCCCTCAAAAGGACTCGCTTTGTTGTGGTCGGAGTCGGCGTGGCGGTCTACTTTCACAACCGGCAGATGGATCCGCCGAGCCATTCACCCGCCTCTCAGCGAGTATCATCCCCCTGCATGTGGACGCTACCTGCGTACTCCACGAACAAATTTGTGTTTCGCCTTGTCTGTCCTCTATATCGTCTCCTGAAAGAAAACAATGAACTAATTCATGCTAACTCAATACTTTAATTAAATCGTGCATCGGGTTTCACCAGGGGAGAACAATTCAGTTTGTTTTCGAACGCTACACTCCTCTTTTCGAGAGAGCCCAGACAAAGAGGAGTACACTGAAACCGAGCAAAAGTAAAGTCGAAACAAAATGTCGTTGTTTCGATTCGTACAGAAATTCCAACGCTCCGAATAGTTTTTCAATTTAACCATTTTAGGGGGGGTGGGGTCTGGGGTTTCCGATCCACGTGCTCCCCCTGGTTTCACCCTCCCATCGTGTGCATTCTAAATCCCTTTGGATTCCTCACACTGCCATTTCTTACGTATTTACAACCCTTTTTTTGTTTACCGTGGCTTTCCCTCTGGTGGTAAAGACGTTGCCGCGGTGAACTTTCGTGGACGAACGATCGAAGAAGGAGAGTATATACCTAGAAACCCTTCGACCACACATACCCACGTCAAACGCATCTACTTAGGTCTACGTACGTACTGCCGCAGCACGCGAAAAAAAAGGGTTCGAACGTACAACCTCTCTGTGACCTGTACTGTGTGGAGTCGACGCAGACCTAACCCCACCTCTTGACGCCGGGTGTTTTTTGTCGCCAGAGCACGGGGAAGAGCAGCCTTGAGTCTTCCGGTATCTGGACCGAGTTCACAGACGAGGTGAGCTTACAGCGGCCCGTATATCTCTGAGGCGTAAATTACTTAAAACACCCAGAAGAAATGTGCAAAACCTGACACTTGCTATGTTGTCAGTAGTACCCCGAGGGTCACTTCCTTTCTCTTCGGGAGCGTGTATGCCCCACCCTGCGGGTGGTTGAGAGTAAAACGTACCAGAAGTCAGGACAGCCGCGCCGCCGTCGTTTCTTCTCCAGTCGATAAAAAAAACTCGTGGTGGAAAACACGAGACAGTCTATCTCTGCGGTGACCACGGTTTTTCACGTTCTGCGATGTGGACAGCTATTATCATCGGCGTTGGTTAAGCGACCAACGAAAATGGAAGCGGGAGAATAGCGACTCCCTTCAAAGCCGAAAATACCACGAACACGCAGTATCTTTACGGGGACGACTGGCCTTGCTGTGCCTTCACACGTGTGGTTTGTGTGTTGTGTGTGTGTGTGTGCCGCCCCGCCCGACTACGTCACACCCACGATATCTACTATCGAAAACGCTCTTCTCTTTTCGTACTGTAGGACACGGGTAGCGCGAGCACTCTCTCGGACGGGGTACGGGCGTCCTTGAAGTCGGCGCTGACGGTGCTGGGCGTGAGCCACGATGGTGTCAAGCACAAAGGCGAGGAGCACAACATTTACGTCCTCGGGCTCGACGCCGAAGACCTCCGAGAAGTGGTACGATAAACAAAAGGGTGTCTACACCTTTTACCGTCCGCGGTTATAATTCTTGGAGCACCCCTCCCCCCCCCCCGGTTTTAATTTTTGGGGCCCCCCCCCCCCCCCCCCCCAGTGCTGTCTCTGGAAGTGGCCGCACCATAAATGAAACCAAGCCATTGGAGGCTGTCACCCATATGCAAGTCCGACTCACAAGCGGTTCTTAGAAAGGATGCAGCTCACCCTTCATCCGACCAACGCAACACCTCACGGAGCTTCGCGCTTGGTGCTAGCAATGTCTGCCTGGTCGGTGAAAGCTCGACATGCTCCGTCCCGGCATTGTAGGGATGCCAGGGTCTATGGTCATACGACTACAGCCATGCATGACATTAGGGCCCCCCCCCCCCCCCCCCAGAGCATGCGTAGTACCAGGTATTGTCCAACACATGTCATACAAAAGAAACACATGCAAACAGCGTACAGCTTTTGAAGTGACGGGTAGTTTGGTACGAACTTTTCTCAGAAGAGATTCGGGAGCGGTGCTTGATTAAAAACGCACACACACTGGGGCGGGTACACCACATCATGGATACACACACTCATCGTTTACGGGTTTTTTTGTTTAGTTCGACAGTGTAACCCCAGCGAAATAAACCACATGGAGGCGTTTTTGTTTTTCCCACGACACGTCTCAATGAAGCGTGTTTAAAACGCCGTTTTGACTATCTTGCCGTATATACGAGAGGTAACCCCTTTGGGACCCCTTGTAAGAGATATCAGGACGCATTTTAAGGGATGTAAGGGATGTAGGCGATGTAAGTAAGGGCTGTAAGGGATAAACGGGGTATAAGGGATAACGAACAACATAACTATGCCTTGGGTGTTATCGAGCGTCCACGACCAGCGTGAGCGGGCCCGGCAGCACGGGGTAGGACCGCGTTGCCCTCGTGCCGTATATACGCCTCCTTGTTTCGTTGTAAATTCGGACACCAATCTTGTATCATCCCCCCCATGAATCAAGCAGGGACGGTTGCTGTGATCGCTATTGTACTTTTTATCGCCAAATTTCCCCTATACGCATGCTTACGGTAGAGATGCACCGTGTTTTTTTTTCCCTCTGAGAGTGGTGGCTTGGTCATAGTATAGGAGCTCTACGCGTCACCCAAAAAGTGATTTTGGAGGAAAATGCACATTCCACCCGATGATCGACCTAACTTTTTTTTCTTGTTTTTTTTTTTTTGTCCGTCCCATTCATTATCTTCGCACTTCCGTCTTTCTCCCTCCCTACTCGTAGTCGTAAATCAGATCCGGGGTCACAACGTAGGCTCCTCTCCCTCCTTCCCCACTACGGTTCTTGCTTTACGTTTTTATCGCGAGAAGATTTCAGCACTTAAGGGCCCGTTTTAACGAGTATGAAATAAATTCAATTTGAAAAAACTAAAATTCAAATTCGCTTTTTATTGGTCGTCAACACACGCACCAGCACCAAATATTATGCCCCAGGATCCTAATCTTTGGTGCTGGTGCGTGTGTTGACCAATGAAAAGCGGATTTGAAAATTTTTTTTTTCCAAATTGAATTTTTTTCTTCTTCGTTAAAACGGGCCCTAACTATACAGTGAAAAATAATGCATCACAAAAAATTTAAAGTCCGACGATTTGGGGTTAAGGGCCCGAATTAAGGAGTGTAAAATAAATTCATTTTGGAAAAAATAAAATTCAAATCCGCTTTCCATTGGTCAACACACGCACCAGCACCAAATATTATGCCCCAAGATCCTAAGCTTTGGTGCTGGTGCGTGTGTTGACCAATGAAAAGCAAATTTGATTTTTTGTTTTTTTTCAAATTGAATGATATTTGGTGCTGGTGCGTGTGTTGACCAATGAAAAGCAATTTTTTGATTTTTTGTTTTTTTTCAAATTGAATTTATTTTACAGTCGTTAATATGGGCCCTTAAGGAGAGCCCGATCCCTAAGAAACAAATTCGGCCAAAAAACGGTGCAGTACCTCTGTCATCGTATACAGCACGCGTCCTCTGAAGCGCCAAGAGCGGTAATAGCTCTGTATGCACGCACATTCAGACTGGAGCCGCACCCAGCAAGTAGCGAGCACTTTAAGGCTGTTTGCAATGTGTAACCCCTCCCCCCGCCCCCCCCCTCAAGCGCGCTAAACATTTTAGGTCCCTTTCTTTTTCTCGGCAACTCCCAACGTATATATAATACGTCGCAAATCAAAAGGTGTTTCGACGGTACGTGGCATCAGCTAGCGCTTGGCACTCCCGCCTGGTTCGGTTCTTCCAGGCGCAGGCTCCAAGCCCCCGGCGGTGCGAGGAGCTGCCGTGGCACCTGAACAAGTGCTATAGATGGCATCCGCTCAAGAATTCCCTGGTTGATCTCAAGACTTTCGAGGCAAGCCGCCCCCCCCCCCCTTCCGCTGTGTGCGTGTGTTTTTGTTTTTCTGCTGCTAACGTTTGCTATGATACGGCGGTGGTAGGAGCATATAGCAAGGCTTCTCACGGGTCACGGGTCGGGTCAAACTTTGCGGGTCGGATCAGGTCGGGTCAAGTCGAGTCAAGTAAGGGTGACACGACCCGACCCGATCCGTGAGATTTTTTTTAATACAACTGCGGACCCGACCCGACCCGACCCGACCCGACCCGACCCGACCCGACCCGACCCGTGAGAGTTCGTGGATCACTCATAGAAAAAAACATTGCCCCAAAGAAAAAAGACAACGGAAAAAATCAAAGAGGAAAATCGAAACAATTGTTTTACTCGGCGCTACCGCAGACGATGTGGACGACGACCCAATTGAGGAGGGAGTTGATGGATTATTGGAAGCTTCTCACCGAGGGGCCCCTCCATGCCAGCGAGGAGGCGGCGGCGGCCGACCTCAAGAACGACAGCAAATCAAAACTCGTGAGGTATGGCGTCACCATTAGTTTGTGCGATATCATCTGTTGTCGCATCGTTTTTGTACACAACGCGCGCGTTCTGGGCGACAGCAGGTCGCAGCTCGCAGCTTGTTCGTGCTCCGCCGCACTCGTTCGTGCACCTACTACTGGTATATCTATTTTCGGCTTTTGGACCTTGTTTTCGTGTGCTTGGCCTTGCGGTACGTACGTGGCCTGCTGCCTGCCATCTGCTGGCCCCAAAAGCACCGCCGAAAATACTGTGACCCGTTGCACATGCATGCACAGCTATTAATAGTAAGGACGAAAGGATAGTTGTATTCGTACATATATACTGTACCAGTGTAAATAGATATCGACCAGCCGAACGACCATCTGATTGACCGACCGACCGACTGACCGACCGACCGACCGACCGACCGACCGACCGACCGACCGACCGACTGATGGTGTAACCCATCGCCTGTATTATGTATGTTATGTACCCAGTCTCATGATGCAGGAGTCGTGCAACCGAGGGGAAGGAGGGGCGTCTGTGAGCGCGGCCGACATCCTCGCCGTTGGCAACAATGGCAACGTTGCAGGCTCCGGCAAGGTGTGAAAACAAAACTGGAAGGATTAGTTATGCGCAGACGCCAAGATAGCACCATTAATGTACAGCATATATATGTATATATATAAGGCGTACTCGATTGGCTCGTATCATAACTTTCTTTGCTGCAGCCGCAGGGTGTACGTACTCATGTCGTATGACCATAGACCCTCGCACCCTCGCATCCCTACACAATGCCGGGACAAGGGGAGCGGGGAGGGGTATGGCTGAGCTCTGCCCGTGGCTTTCACGGACAGTATATCGGTGGAACCGAACATTAACGCAACTAAGGGTTAATTAAGCCCATGCCATCGAATCAAACAAATTTTGACCAAAACAAAAGACGGTAGGGGGGGCATCTGTCATTTTCTGAGGCTACTCCCTCGCTTGATTGTGGGGGTTTCTAAACCATTACTGTAATATCAGAATAAGTCGCCCAACAAACTGGCAAATCTAAGGAGAAGACAAATTGCACAACTTAATGAATTAACTCCACGATGAGAGCAATCCCTCGGGCTTAAGGTCTGTATCGAAAAACATGTGTAGAAAGCAATGAGGCATGCTCTCTTGGGCTATTTCTGAGTTGAGAAGAGCGATTGAATTCCTAACAAATAGTTTGCCCCAAAAAAGTGCTTGCTATCAATAGTCCCCATCGTAGATTGCGCCATAAGCGCCAGTCAATGAGAGTGAACATCTTAGCAACAGTATGTTTCCGATATCTACATAGCCGTCATAATTCATAGTAGGCTCGTAGCCAGACTTGTGCTGAAAAAAAAAAAGGCCACCGCAGCCACAATCACCTGAAAAAATAACCCCCCCCCCTCGAATCCCAGGTGTAAAAACAAATCTAAAAAAACGCTAAATTTGTTGTCCCCACGTTTTTTTTCTGTGCTTTTCGCTCTGTTGGTTCGCACCCCGTTCGTGTGAAGCACATACGCAGTAGCCATTTATCACATTATGACGTCCTTGAAAGGTGGGCAGATAGGTAGCGAATTCACTGGGTACAAAACCTTCTCAGAAGTTGTACGTAGAACACTGTAAAACCTCCACACCCCGCGCAATGGCACGCGCGATCGAAGTACAAAATAAATATCACACCAAGCTTACAAGGATGAGTTTTGAGGGGGGGGGGGGGGGGGGTATTTTTTTTGCGTAGTCGTTATTGACTGGCTCCATATGATCCGGCTCGCAGTCCTTGCAAGTGGGCCGGGACGGAGCATTTGTCGGTTTTCCACTGGCGACGGCAGTGCAGACTTGCTAGTAGCACCGAACGCGAAGCGCCGTTGAGGTGGTGAGTTGGGGGGGGGGGGGGTCGATCTCACAGCTTGTGTGTGTGTGTGTTTTTTTTATTGTTGCCAAATGTATATATAGGTGGCGCCCTTCGACCTCGTGTTCGAGTATAACCACGCCGTGGAGGGGTGGCAGGCGATGAGTCGCCCGACAATATCGCGCCTGGGAGAGATGGTGCACACCATCGGCGACTTTATGCGCGAGATGAGCCAGCTCGTGCAAAAGGAGTACGCGAGGTAAAGTGGGCCCGGGGGCGGGCGGCGCATGTATACTCTAATTGTGTCCCTTACCTGCTGCTGGTGTGTACCAATCTACCTGTGCCTGCATGGCTCTAGACGCTTTGTGTGCCTATTCGATGCAACCACGGGAGCTAGACAATGGTAAACGAGTCTAAACGTGATGTCCTAATCAATTAAAAAAAGCAACAACGACAACAACAACAACAACGACAACAACAACAATAACTTCGCCATGTCATGGGAGGAACCTCGTCAACACCGAAAATCATTGAAATTGATCCATACGTTGTACTCTAGCGGGATAGCAAGACTTAAAAATATACTTTGGGTACACTGTACCCACTAAATTTGTATTGGAAATAAATTAATTGTTTTGTGACAAAAGTAGAGAAGAAATCACCCCCAAGCCTACTCGAAACACAAACACAACTAAGACATACTGCTGATTGATGTATATACCTATATGTACATAGCTCTAGACTCTTTATGTGCCTTTTCGGTGTGACCATGGGGGCTAGAGTATGGTAGATGGGCATGATCAATAACAAAAAAAGCAACAACGTTCCTTGACTACTGCTGTACTATCACACTGCATTGTTCGTCGTTTAATAGATAGACCCCCCCGTCTCCTCAAGAATAGGCTTACACGCTTCGCGGTTCCTCAACACCTACATACGTTCTTTCCTTTCCCCGTGTAGCAGCTCTATAGTGTTGGAATATCGTATCAAACGTATTCCCCCCCGCCCCGCCCCTCGACCCCCTCCATATCCCCTGGCATCCCCGTGTTTTTTTTTTTATCCTGACAGTGAACGACAGCTTGGTTGTGTCAAATATCGAACTCGTCAGTAACCAATCTGTCCCGAAATATAATTACCGTTTTTATTGTATATTAATGTACAAACGGTTCTTATACTTAGGTACATAGTGGTATCGATTCAGTTTTTTTCGCTCATCGGTATCGCATCAAGCTCGATTCTCGTTCGATGTCCCAACACTACGAAGGTGACAGTCTGTTATATACCTACCCTCGTGTCGCCGGAACGTGTCAACACCCACCCACCCCCCCCTCCGAAAACAACAATCCGCCTCTTATGCAACTCCCACCCACCTGGGATCGAAGAGGTATGTATGCAGGAAGCATGTGAACAGGTTAATGGAACGTCACACGAAAGCCACGACAAAAAAAAAAAGCAGCCGCGAACACAACGACTGAGACCTCGAAAGGACAGCCTTTTTTTGTATCGTTCGTGAAGAAATAAAAATAATAAAAGGCGTACGTATAGACTACGCGTACAGTAGATAGGTATACTCGTATTCAATAGCGTAGAGTGTTCGTAGCACGGGTTGTTAAAGTTCGCGACACCCCTGTGTTTTTGTTTTTTACGTTTGCGTACGTACAGAAGCATGATGAAGGCATAACATAGTAATTAAAGCCAAATTTGGTTCTGTAAACATATGCAGATAGGGGGAAACATGTTTTTTGGGGGGGGTCAGTCGTCGGAGTCGTCGGTTCTGGGAAGAACATGCTCAACTCTACTACGGGGGACCATAGTATACACTAGTAAATAGGACCTACCGTACTGTATTTACCTATTTTTACTGTCAATTTGTGTTCCTAATTACTACGTTTTGTTTGGTTGGTCCCCCGTAATAGCTCATTTACGGATCGAAAACAATGAAGGCATGCACCCGCCATAGCGGGGGAAGGGAAAGGGGGGGGGGGGGGGGGGGGGAGAGTTGCCGAAAGGGAAGGTGCAGGAGAAAATAAATGCGAACGTAACAAATGGGATATATAGGCAACACAGCAGTTAAGAAAAAATGAGAAAAGCAGTGTAAAGAGCGGCACACGCGAGGTTTTGTATAAATTGTGCAAAACTCTGGGGGGGGGGGACAAAAACAAAACTCTAACAATAACGGCTCTAAGCCGTGTCGATTGGCGAGAACAAAGTGGGGCAGGGCATGACGGATCGTCCGTGGTAAAAAACTATGTATTTTGGGTATACAAAAATTGATCAGACAATAGTGGATTGAATGAATCAACCAGTAAATTGACCTATCAGTAGTGTAGATAAGAAACTATTTTGACGAAAGAGGGGCACGATATATATATATGTATACATATTTATAGCCAACCACACCTGGAGTAAACCTGGTTTCCTTCGTCCTATATACGATATGTGGCGGATTTCCCCATATGTTACGGGGGGTTTTTTTCCCCAACCGAGGATATGTCCCCTCCCGCCCGCCCGCCCGCCCGCTCGACTCGCCCGCCCGCACGTACGTACGCTGATGCATGCACCTTTTGTTTTATTTGTAAGGGGGGGGTGAGGAGCAAGGACACCGTCTTGTCGAAGCCGAAGGGGGCTCCGAAGGACAAGCTTTCCCACTACCGTGTGGCCCCATTCTACTACTTCCAGGTAAAATAACAGCAGCAGTAGTATTCACTTTTCATCCGATGGGATATTTCCGGGAAGTTTTCGAGATTTTTTTTTTTAAGTCACGAATAGTATAGTGTGAGAGGGGTAAAGCGTGGTCCGCAGGTTAGGTTCGGAAAACCGAAACAACAAAAAAAACGAAAAAACGGCGCAGCCGCGTTTCTCACCCGTCTTTGGGCCGTTTTGGATCCGGTTTGGGGCTAGGGTGAGGGTCAGGGTGTAGGGTTGGGTTGGGTCTACGTCCGTACCTTGATTCCACCAGGAATTGCTTCCTAGCCCGCGTACAACGAACAGCCCGACCCCCGGCAGGTTCTACCGGACGTTCAGATAATAGTTCTCGAAACTGATTGTATATGCGTATAGTATATATTTACTACTCAGGCAGTAGGGTCTGCCCCTCCAATCCAGTGGCGGAGGAGCCATAGATTGGGACTGCGAGTGATAGAGAAATGTTTTCGAAGCCTATACCGTAGGCTCTGTTGCTTGCGGTGTTCTGTGTACATCGCTCTCGCACGGCGTGTGCTATTCCGCACAAAATCCGAAGTTAAACCCTATAAATAATCGGTTGACAGACTAGCTATATTTATAAATTGGTACTGGTATGATGTTTGCTGGTGAAGGTGAAAAGAGCTCCCCGTGACCACAAAAACAAGTGCATAAATACCTGGCTTTATGTATATACATAAATTGGTATCATGTATGCTGGTGAAGGTGGAAAGAGCTCTCGTGACCACAAAAACAAAAATGCATAAATGTCCGGCTTTTTAGGTGACACCATATATTATACCTACCAGGAACCCTTACCGCTTCACCTGTGAATGTGTAATTGGACGAGGAAGGTGGTACACGATACCGATAAGCCATCGTTCCGTGCTCCCGTCCGGCTCCTCTCAGTAAGGCTTACCACGCAGTCCAGCGAGGGGGGGATAAAATGTTTGACACACACTGGCTATGTACGAGGCGGAGGTAGGTGGCTATGTAGCCCTGAGCATTGATTTTCAGGATCAGGGTTGAGATTGAGATTAAAATATATTCTTATCGTACACTGCTGTAGTCTATGTCAGCGATGTTTCTCGAATATGTATGTCAACCATTGTATCCTCTCTCTCCCTCCCCTGGGGAGGACGGGGGGGAAGGGGAGGAGAGATAAACTTCACAGCAAGTTTCGTAGCAGCCTCGCGTGAAGAAGGCCTGCCGTATCCCTGCATCGCCAACCCTTTCTCGTGCCCTCGTTTCGTACCACCACCCGATCAGGTTCTGGAGTGTGAAGCGTATAGACCCCTTTGGAGACCCCTCGGTGAACGTGAGCGATGACCGTCTGAGGTCTCGAGTGAAGGCGGAGCTCGGGAAATCGGTTACGACGACGTTGCTGGTGAGAGAGAGACTGTTGGCGGGGAAAAAAACGTTTCTGAGTAGAAACAAAAGACACACTGAGTATATATAAAAATATATTCGTGTTGACATATATATGCCGGGCTGTTCGTTGGTACCTTTGAATAAAGGAAGGTTGGAAGTATCAAGGTTTTGAAGGTTTTGAAGTTTTTTTAGCAGTTTTTTTTAATGTTTTGTTTATGGCGCTAATTAATTTCTCGGAAGCACATGTTTTCGTCCGGACGATATAGGTATGTTTATTTACACCTGGTACTCGTAAACCAAGGACACCCTTGGTGCTGGCCTGGTTGCAATGATGCCTAAAAAAGGTGGTGCCGTATACGTACGGGAATAGGAAGGCCTGGTATTGTATACCTGGTGCATAGTTTTGTTTTGTTTTTCAGGTATTGCCCAAGCTTAAGGCGGGTACTAGGGCGTTTTTCAAGGGCGCTCGGAAGCCAGTCAGAGCGGCTTTGAGTCCAATCGCTTTCACCGCAAGTTTTGAGCAAACCAGGCCAGTCGCTTTCACCGCTACAAAAAAGAAAGTGGACTGCATCGGCGTCCTTATTATAGTTGACTGCGAGTACGTAATGAACCCCCCTGCCGACCGGTTCTATCTCAAGGTCGATGCTAACCTTACTGCATGTAGCAGCTGCTCTCACCTCCCCTCCCCTCTCACGTAGACGGGTAAACAAACACGCTCATTTTGTTTTCCACCACCAGGGACCCTGTTCCCATTCCATCCTTTGACACCCCCCCCGCGTTTGGGCCCTTCTCATTGCTGCCACCCTGCTCCCACCCACAAAAGTGCGAAAATGTAATCGCCCTCTCCCACATGACCCGCCGAGGGTCCACAAACCTCACCCTGATCCCATTTGGTCCTCTGATCTCGCTCTGAACCGTTTCAACTTGCCACCCTGCCGCAGGACACGCGGTCGCACTCCAACCTCCTCGGCGACGTGGGCGCGGGGATGCTCTCGAACGCTTCGAGTCGGCGCTTCGCTCTGAGGGCGGAAGCGCTCGAGTCGTTCGGAAAGGTCCTCCCCTCGAAACATCCGGTGATATAATCGTTGGGCGGTGGGTGGCACCAAGAACGTACAACATTTAATATATACATATATATGTAATACATATATATAATACATATATATATATATATATCTCCTACGTAATCACCGCCAGCCCGTTATCGTACCGACGCCTTTTCCGTTTTTGTTTTTGTTTTTGTTTCTGTTGTCCTCAAGACGCCTAAGGCTGCGATTTCGTACGGGTAGGGATGGAGTGGCGCGCACCTATAATTTGTTTTGGCTCCTCCTTCTTCACTTTTAACAAGGCCCTCTTCTCCCTCTTCTATCTCTCTCTCTCTCTATATATACATATTTATATACCTCCACCCCAAAAGAGGTACCCTTGGATTAAAAAAAAAATGAAATGTTGAAACCCCGATCTGGTTGATGAGCAATCATACCCATGGCCCTGGCATAAAAACGAGTAAACAGCAGTACTATGAAATAGAACACAAGTGGGTATCTCGACGAATACGGGGGGCACAGTTCTTCCTCGGAGGTGACGAGCTCCCGTCGATCAAGATTTGGCTTGGCCCCGATAGAGGAGGTACAAGGTATACCGTTTTTACGCGGAAACATTTTCGGAACCATCGGGCTCTCCTTAACCCATTTAGAACTGAAAAAAAATGAGCCACACTAATTCCAAGTATCTTATCCCCAGATTCGTGGGACCAGTTCTTAAGAGGGTTGACCCAAAACAAATCGTCGGACTTTTCATTCTTGTGTTGTAAAACATGTTTTTCATGTTTATCAATTACGCCCGAGGGGATTGCAAGTATTTTCTAAGTTCCTCCAACGTCAACTTTTGGGTGGGGTGTAGAGCCCCTCAAGTGAACCGCGCCCGCCCTCAGAAGGGAAAACACGGTGCACCTCTACCCTTAGTGCTACTCGCACATGCCCCTAACGTACCCAGCACGCTGCTCCCTGACCCTCGTCAAGCCAAGCCGTTCGTTCGATAGGCACTATTAGCAGGCGATAATAGACTGCCAGACGGAAACTTGCCTGAAAAAAGTTTTGTTTAATTTTTGTGAAAATGGTTTGTTTATAAATAACAATTGCTTTTCCCAAAAGATATAGTATTGCTGTCGTAAGGTTGTCCTCCTTAACATATTTGACTGCCTTGCTTTCGGCCAGAACATAGCAGTCGTACAGCGAAGGGTAGATAGAAAGGTGACCACCATAATACTCTTACGGTAGTATATACATATGTCGTGTGTTCGGACTGAATACCGCTGTCTTAGAGATGCCGCGCGGTCGCTGATCACATTGAGGCCGCATCACACCAGCTCATGGTTCCACGGCCCCAGCACCCGAACGGGCCCGACCCGACCCGACCCGACCCGTGAGATTTCAAAAAGTTCCTGGCCCGACCCGCGGGCCGTGTCATGACCCACGAAGAGCCATGGTAAAAAGCGAGGAGCACGGCGCTGGTGGGAGAGCTTGACGCCAACGGAACGCGGCGCGGCTGGTCGCTGGCTGACAAGTACGCGATGGTGCCACGGGGGTGCGTCTTATTGCCCGTATCACTTGAGCATGGCCGCAATGCCCGCCTTCGGGTCGTTGACGTTGGGATAGTTTTTAAAGGTGTGCTCCCGGAAGACTCGCACGAGGCAGTCCTTGGTCTCCTGTCCCTGTACACACGACACGACACGACACGACCCAACACAACACGTGGAGTAAGAGATCGTTGGGGCGAGGATTTACAGAGTTAATCGAGGAGAACCCTCTGGATGGGTGGTTCGCAAAAACAACGCTACATATTAACCAGCCTTCAGGCTCATGCTACGGTAGCTGCTGAGTGAGGTACTGCGTACGGAGGGGGGCACAACCTTGCTACGTACTATACTTCTCTTGCGTCGCCTGGATTTGAACGATTTGCTGCAGGCTAGCTTTTCAAAGCCTTTAGACTCATGCTACGGTAGCCTGCATACAGGTGCACCGTGTTTCCTCTGAGGGTGGTTGGTCACTTGAGACTCTCTAAAAAAACCTCACCCAAAAAAAAAACTGATTTTGGAGGAAACGAATGGGCTTCGTATATCCTCGACGAACAAATCCCCATGGCCTAAATAAAGTATACCAGGTACAAATGAAAAACGTTTGGTTGCAACACCAAGAATGAAATTCCGACGATTTTCGGTTAAGAAGCCCCTGTCATTCAGAAAAACGTTTCAGCCAAAAAAAGGTATACCTTGTATACCTCTATCATTGCACGCGTCTCTACGACTGCAGTCCCATTGTGTGGACAAAACACTTGGAATTAGTTACAGTAGATTTAGGTGCACGTACAGTGCAGTACTAAAACACCGCGGCTTGACCTCTCCACTGACCATCACGTCTTTGTACACTGAACCTATTGAGGCGGGGTGGGGGTGTTATGTACTAATGCGGCAACAGCGGTTAGTGATGGATATCGAACGGTAACCGAGTTCCCTCACAGCTGCGTAGGGTGCGTACCATAAGACGG
>MEHQ01002771.1:0-23012 GCA_008828725.1 Saccharina japonica | reverse complement strand
CCCCCCCGGCTGGTGAGAGGACCAACATAGCCGGCGAATTACGTACTGCTATACGTACGTAGCGAAAACGGCCGCAAAACAATCGTATCTTGTTTTGCGATTCCGACATCGATTGAATCGGAATTATCGGTTTTTGCAATTCCCTACCAGCCCTACTCGTAGTGTATGCGCGCGGGTGCGTAGACAAAGCGTAAGAAGAGGGGGGTCGTGTGTGTATGCCATTTTGAGGGTGCGTGGTAAGCCCAAGAACATTAACAAATAATTCACACCTCGGACAGATCATGATCTAGATCATGTACAGATCATCTAACTATTCGTCTGCAGATAGCTGTGGGAGGATGTGCAGGGTCTGCATATATAGTAGTATAGATCCAACCCAGGGAATGCGTGCTATATAGATCAAATGCAGATTATATTCGGGTTCCACCCGGCCGCACGAACTACATACATCACACAAGATCGGGAATCAAAATCTGCCTTAAAAGGTCTACTGCTTATATATAGATAATGGAGTGGGAATGATCTAGATGATCTGTTGATGATCTGTTAGAGGGGCGAAATATTGTCTGGCTACCTATTTACCCATATCTACCTGGTTGGAGAAAACCCAACGTGCTCCGTCCCGGCATTGTAGGGATAAGAGGGTCCATGGTCATACGAATACGGCCGTGCACGACATGAGTACACCCCCCCACGGCCCAACCCTCTCTCTTGCGCGCACGCAGGCAAGCGCCCAAGCGACGTTCTCCAGGCGCAAGCAAGGGGACCGCAAGAAGGCGCTGCTGAAGAAACGGGTTGACCAGACGGCTCGCGCGTAGTAGATAGATAGCTCGTTGGTCCTTCTTCAGCATGACAAGACACCAAGCGATCAATATACATACCTGGTATTTTTTGAACGACGTCTCTTCCAAGGGGCGTACGCTGTGAATCTCGAAACTCGTTTTTTTTAGTACCCTGACACACGAGGAACGCAGTGCACAATACACACAAGCACACCTTTCCCGCTTTTATAGCGGGAGGAGAGGGGGGGGGGGGGGGAGCGTGGACGCAAACGACTAGTTATACCCGTTTACACGTATTTACTGCTGTACTGCCACAGCTGGGCTGAGCAAACAGCTCGGGAAGCGACGTCTTCATCGCTGGATATTTCAACCTTCTCGGTCCTCAATTCAACCCTTTTAGGCATGCGGCTTATTAGGACAGCACTCCCATTGTGGGAACGAAACGCTTCGAATTAGAGTCGTATTTTGATTTCTGCACACTGCAGTCAGTGCTAAAAGGGTGACACGGATCCGCGGTTTATATTTGCGCCGTGTCGATTAAACAAATCGGCGGAAGACAGCGTATACCCCCCCAATGCTAGACCTATACCCTACGTTGCGCGGCCGAACACGCTGCAAGTCGGTGTCGAGTGAGAAACAATACTCCTGGCTGCCCAAGGCACGCGTTCTACACGAAAATCCGCAATCAAGCTCTCGCGGTCGAGCGGTTGGCTGCGTCGGGCGGGGGGGGGGGAGCGCGGGGTGCCAAATATGACGTGCGTCCGCATGCCTGATTCTTGATGCCTTGTATGGTTTTTGTGTGAGGCACCGCTATGTATGCGCCTGTGGGAGGCCTCGGACGAATCGCTCAACACAGAAATGTCCCTGCAACGTTAGACTTCATAAAAAGTACACGCAGCAGCGACATAGGCACCCCGCAGAGGTATACATGTAGCAGCGCCGAGCTATCAGTCAATCCAAGCCAAACTTCCGGCCGAGGCTTGTGCTACGCGATCGGGCCACATCAACTGCAGCGCTATTGTGCTGTTGGACCAACTGCGAGAAGTTTGTGGTCGTTGGTTAACACCCCAGCCCGAACCCAACGGGCTCGCCGCACCTCCCCTTCGAAGATCTGGCGTCTTTCCGGCCAACATGACCCGCCTCTCAAACGTGGACCCGACCTACCACACAACGAAAGGTGGGAGTGACGCGTTAAACTGATCACCCCTAATTACCCCGACCAAAAACATCTGCTGCAACGCCTTTAAACCACGCCCCCGCAAAACAAATCACTACGAGTACATTCCTACATCGAGTCCGGTTTGACCACTACCGCCGCCGGTCCATTCCTCCCAAAGAATTCCTACCCCCATCTCCACGCCCACCCATACCCCCACCTCGCCCACCATCTCTACCCCCCCTCCCCCTCCCCTAACCCCCCCCGCCCCCCCCCACCCCTCCCGCCGCCTCCTCCTCCTCCTCCTCCTCTTCCTCCTCCTCGCCCGCCGGCACCACGCCCCCCCAACCCCCTCCAGTCCATAACGTTGCCGGTCGACAGCGGCTGCGGTGCCGCGGCTCGACTCGGAGCCTGCGCCGGAGCAAAGAGAGAAGCCGAGGACACGCCGTCACCCGGTGCCCGCGTGCCACGCTCCCACAGTCCGGCCGCGTCTGCGCCGCCGCCACCGCCGCCGCCGCCCCCCGCCCCCGCCGACTCCCTGTCGCGGTGGCGTCCCCCATCTCGTCTCGCGCCGTCGCCCAGTCCGTTGCTGTTATTGTTGGCCTCCGGCCCGTCCCTTTTTCTCTTGCTATTTTCCTCGGCGTAAGGCCTGCTGCTGCTGCTGCTGCCGTGCGACCTGTCGCCGTGGTGCCTGTCGCTGTGGTGCCTGGTATCGCCGTGGGACCTGCTGTCTCCCTTGCTGCTGCTGTCTCCCTCCTTCTTGTGGTGCTTTTTCTTTTTCTTGCTGCTACTGTGGTTCGTCGCCGTCGCCGTCGTTGTTGGGGACTCCTCGTCCCCCCCACCCTTCCTCTTCTTATTTTTCTTCTTCTTCTCCTTGTGCTCCCGCGCCTTCCTGCGCGATTCCTTTCGCTCCTTTTTCGCCTCCCGGCGTTTCTGCTTCGCCGCGGCCGACTCGCCCGGGATTCCGGCCCCTCCGTTGCCGCTGTCGTCGTCGCTGCTGGATGCCGAACCCTACAAAAAGAAATGCCAGGTATGTGTTTCATGGGTAAGGCGAAATTTAATTAATTTAGAAGAAAAAAAAATAGTGAGTTGAGTTATTATACGAGTATATAGTGCGGATTAATTAACTTGCACCTACCGAGACGCACGATACTACCCTATATTACAGTATGATAATGCCTTGAGTTACTCTACTGTGGGACTGGGAGTACTGTAGTTAATTCATTAATACTGCTAAAAACGGGGGACCATAATGACTTACGGTACACACAAAAAACTACCAGGTATATATTTCCGTATTTTTACAAACAATATTTGGTCTTGTTCACTCAAAGTCCTCCGTAATAGTGCAAGGCATTACACCATTTCCATCTACTGTACGATATAATATATATATACGAGGCACACGCTATACAGACACATGCTACGATAGAGGTGCACCATGTTTTTTTTCTGAGCTCCTCACTTAAGGAGCGTCATACCTCACCGAAAATAATATTTTGGGGGAAAATAAAAGTGCTGCCGGATGATAAATCTCATGACCGAAGTACACCCTGAAACATTATTTCGTCACAAAAATAAAAAAACGACGAATTTGGGTTAAGGAGCCCGATCGTTCAGAAAACGATTCAGCCAAAAAGTGCTACCTCTACCGTAGCACGCGTCTACATCTAGCGTACACGGCAAGCAGGCAAGCGACAACAAAAGACCGTCGTCGCGGGACAGGAGACAGGATTGAAAACAATAGTGGAGATTCGCGCGCGGTCCGGGGGAAAAAAAACGACCATGAGAACAAAAAAAAAGAAACACATCGATGAGTGCTACGAGTATGCACCTGGATGCACCCCATGGGTCCACACACAATAGCAGCAAGTAGATACTCACGACATCAGTGTGCATCCGTCTCTTCCTGTTGCACCGAACTTCCAGGCATAGTATTAGCGATCACCACAGCGCGTGCACCCATGAATGACAAACGAAACCCTCCACCTTCCCTTCGGGCGGGGAACTGAGGCGCCGAACATCGTCCCGGCGTACGCACATACGAGCACACGCACGCGGCCCAATCGTGTTGTGACGCTCCAGCAACAATCCGCCCACCAGAGTAATCGCCAAAACAACAACAAAAAACTTGCGTACGGATAGTCAGTGTGTAGTCAACCATCTTGAATTCTCGGTGGCCTTTTGTACACGAGAAAGATGACACACGTCAGCTTCTGCCTGCACAGCAGCATCAGTGAGCGCCATGCTGCATGCTCCCGGCCGGCCTGGCACGCACCCCTGATATGCCTCTCTTGCCTCGCTTGCTGCTACTGCTCTACACGGAGCACTGCTGCTGCTAGTACACTACAATACTGCCTTTATACTACTACTGCTGCTGCTGCTTCTACTACTACTGCTACTACTACTACTGCTACTATTACCACCACTACTACTACTACTACTACTACTGCTGCTGCTACTACTACTGCTACTACTACTACTACTGCTACTAATACCACCACTACTACTACTACTACTACTACTATCACACTAGCAACCACCATACACGTTAAAAAACGCCATGTTCTCCCCACACACACACCTTCTCCGGCGCGGCGAAGACGTCGACCCCCTTGTGAAAGTCATGGGCGGTGGCCAGCTGCTTGCCCTCGTAGGCGACGCCCGGCCTCCACTGCGCCCCCTTTGTCGAGGGCTCCTCGCCGCGAGCCACCCTCTCTTCTTCGAGCTTCTCCGCCCTTTCCCTCACCTGCGCGCCGGGGGTGGGGGGGGGGGGGGGGGGCGGTGTTTACCACGTTGATAACAAAGCAACATCGTACCATGCTAAGAGTGGCCGATTATGATACTGAGTTTAATGAATATCGGTTTCGTAAAGTAATAGAGTGGGTTTCGAATAAAGGGGTTTATTTTTGTTGTATAGTACAAGACCGCAGAAACTTTATCGCTGCCTTGTGGAAGCGGAGAAGGCCGAGGGGGCGGTGGTGGTGGTGGTGGTGGTGGTGGCGGTGGCGGCGGTGAAATCTCGGCGCATTTTGTTTTTACGAGGCACCGGACCGTGCTTTTGGGGAAGCGGTGCCAGTTGAGCGCGTGAGAGAGGGTAACACAAAAAGACGCTATCGGTACGAAGGCTCCACACTTCCGACAGATCACGATCTAAACACTCTATATACGAGTACATAGTATATGCACAGTAGATCCTAAGCTACCGTTATGATATGTTATGCAGGATTTGTTCACAGTAGTGCAGATCCAGCCCAGGAACCTTGTCCTTGTACGGCTCCCACCCGGAATCATGAGCTAGACCATACATATCATACAGATCATACAGATCATTCAGATCAGGAGGGACCTATCTGCCCTGAAATATCTAGATCGTGAAGGGGGAATCTATCATCTGTCCGAGGTGTGTGGGGAATCTATCAAGTGTCCGAGGTACCGGGGAGAGAGACAAACACTTTCCCTAGGGATTCCCACTCTCGTGCATGCCCGAAACATGACGGAAGAATAAAAAAAGGAAGAGATTTTGAGGTCGGAATTTACCCCTCCGTTTGCTGCGTAGTTGGTGCTCGTATTACTGCTGTAGTACGTACTGTTGTACCGATGTCAGCATCGGGCCATCCACACGCGCGTTTGCAGGCCCAGCCCGCCACCCTGGTGCTATTACACACGGGTTCCTGTCTACCAGGTGTTAATATTAATAGCAGTCGCTCGGGAAATTCTATAGCAGTCGCTCGGGAAATTCAAGTGCAATGAACCAACTACCACTCTGTCCCGAAATGTAAGCATCATTTGTCTGATAATATTAAATAAAAGTGGTTCTTATATTTCGGGACAGAGTGGTATTTATTTTTTGTTCATCCCATTAAGTATCTCCGCCCTTCTTTTCTCTCGCTCTCCTAAATAGTCGTAACTCAGATCCGGGGTCACACGTATATACACCTGTGTTGCTCTCCCTACAAATCACCAAAATGATGTATTTCCATAACGCCTAATATTATTGAAACCGGGATTTGGTCAAAATCAGCCCCTCACAAGGCAATTGGAAACGCTCATCGTTGTCCCTGTGTTCTCCCTACCGAGGCACCGGAGAGCCTCAGCATCAAGGCCCAAGCCCAAGTGATACTGGGTGTAGACAAAACTGAAGCTACATTGGCGATGAGATTTGTAGATCTCGAGAATTCACGTCCGCTGTTGCTGAAAGCGATTTCGCAGCTCGAGCCGCTAGGTAGTCGCGCCGCTCGATAAGGCGATGTTCAACGAAGTAGTCGCTGTGCTAGACCAACATGAAATCGCCCAGAACTCCTCCTATATGCCTGCATAGACCCAAGGAAGAATAACCAGGGTGGTGGACTTTCGGATTAGCACAACAGCGGCCGCAACCGACCTTTGTAGTGTGCCTTCAAAAACAGCAAAAAAACGGCCAAAACATACCAGATTTAGAGTACGAGGTCGTACGCACGAAATGTGATGCTGTACGTACGTGTACGAGTTCTCGAAAACATGCACCAACGGAAGTCGTCGCCATTTGAAAAAGCGGCGTAATTCAACCGCCTGGAACCACATTTTTAAACTTCAGCGACGTAGTCGCTGTTCGTAGAGGACGCGAAAACTGCTGCCGCTTTGCCACACAGTAGTGAGAGCACCAAAGAGCCCATCGCAGGGTGGTGGACTTTTTGATTAGCTGTGAGGCTGGAGCTAGAGCAGAATTACGAAATGTCCTATCGGAAAAAATACAGTGGTAGAGGTTCTTCCAGACGTTAGGCTGAAATACATAGAGCCAGAATCGAAGTTTTTTTGTGGGGAGAGCAACACAGGTGTATACCAGATCGTACATATGTAGCAGGCTCTTCTCCCCCATCCCCAATACGGTTCGTGCTGCCTTGCATCTGTATCGCGCGAAGACTTCGGCCCTTTTTTCCCTCGTCGACTCGCGCCGGATTGCGCCTACCCACGCGACGTATATAGGCGCTCTCAGCAGTTGATTCCTTATGGCAAGACGAGGCTCTAGTTACAGCAAGAGCTGTATATAGAGCATACAGCAGTGCCTGGTGTACGAGTATATACCTGGTACATAAGAGTAGAGTAGAGAAGTACGCTTCGGGTTACAGCAGTAGTACAGGCATGAACGAGTATCATATTACCCGTTTGTCAGCAGTAGTAGTGGCGTGCAGAGCGATCTCTTCTCACCTCTACAGGGAGGGAATATTTGTGCTTGTGGTCGACTCGAATGGTGCGCCCCAGCAGCTCGATGCCGTTGAAGTTGTCCACGGCCAGAATCGTGCTTCTTTGGTTCTCGTACTTGATGAAGCAGAAGCCCTGGGCGTGCGGCAGACCGAGCGGGGGGGGGCGGAGGAGCAGTCAGCAATGATATCAGCCATCATTTTGAGACGAGAGCAGAGAGGGAAATCGCGAAATCAAGACATCGCCGTGTGATCCAACTGCTGCCATGATGATGCACCAGGCACAGCACTACCAGGTACCTGGTTCGTATAGATGCTGCTGTGTTGTACTCGTAGGTGGTGTGGTGTTGAGCAGTACCACCCCTATTTGCTGTACGCTGTGCGCACACTCCCATTCCCAAGGTTTCTCTCGCCCCAAGCACTACAGCAGTACATACAGCAGTTAGTGTGCACACTCGTACAGCAGTACGTACAGCAGTAGTTTAGTCCAGTACTACCCGGTATTATATGTACGGAGATGTTGAGAGCCGCAGGTGTCATTACGGTAGTATATCATATCATGAGTACGGCCATGATTGAAGTCACCTTGGATTTCCCGGTGTCCTTCTCCCTGCACAGATTGATGTCCTCGATCTCCCCCCACTGAGACATCACGCAGATCACGTCGCCCTCGGTCAGGTCGTAAGGAAAGCCCCCAGCGAAGACCCAAGCGCTGTCTTTGTACTCGTGGTGCCATGAGGCCTTG
Source organism: Saccharina japonica (assembly GCA_008828725.1). Lineage (NCBI taxonomy): Eukaryota > Phaeophyceae > Laminariales > Laminariaceae > Saccharina > Saccharina japonica. Next base: position 15,149 of record MEHQ01002771.1, on the reverse strand, counting down.
CCAGACACTCCCTGCTTGAGTTCTCTCTCGTTGATGCGCTTGATTTCCTGGATCACATTCATCGCCAAGCAGGGAGAAGACAACGCAACACCCTGCGCCACAGCTCAGCTGGATGGGCAGCTTTTGGGGCTGTGCGCCGATTTCGGGCTTGAAAAAAGCCCGGGTCAAAAAAGCGAACAGGATTGTGGAACACCAACATGACAGTCCCGCGAGCTTACTCGAGGCAAACCAGACACAATCCACGCTCCTCTGCTCCACCTCTCCCACCATGGGCACCCCCCGTCGACGGCACGAAGGACCAGAAGAGTTTTATGACGGAGGGAAGCAGGCATGGTCAGGGTCGAGAGGTCCGGGAGGTGGACCTGGCGCGAGCCCGGCGAAAGCTCGACAGGCGCATCGGCGGTATCGAGCTCTCTTCCACCAAGCAGCAAAAGAGGCACGTTTTGCCAGCAGAGCAGCTTTCAGCTTTGAAGCTGTTTGCATATACTGTTGTAGGAGAAGCATGACCGTGCTATGGTTTTGCTTTTGAGTGCAGGAGGCAACGTCCAGCACAGGCTTCAGCTCATCGTGTATTGCTTTTTCTCTCACGATACAACCCAATGCTATATTGTTGCCAGCCGCGGAGATCTTGCTCACGTGATGCGTGATGGGCCTTCTTGGGCTTTTGGGGCTGGTTGCGTAGTTTGCTCTTCGATTGAGATACGTATATACCAGGTATAACATTGCAGAAAGCTCACCCATGACTTGGTCCAAGCACTCCTGTGTACTCGTACTACCAGGTACTGTTTTTGGTGGAAAACTATCACAGTACGAACACCGGCATGTACCAGGGTGCCACCAGGTATATATACGTACCAGTATGTGGTGGTGGCGTACAGTCATTTGCAGGCAGTGGGAAGTGTGGAGCTGGACAGAGCTTTTGCCAGCCGTGCAACAAGTTAATAGCCTCGAACGAACGTGTTACTGATTAAAACCGTCCACACCTTGGACGGATCATCGGTTCCTTTGTATGCACTTCATGATCTGCGGTAGTAGATCTTTCAGGGATGATAGCTTACTGATCTGTACGATCTGTATGATCTGTATGATCTAGCTCATGTCGCCGGGTGGGAGCCATACAACCTGCATGATCTTATGGTAGGACATGTTTCCTGTGTTGGATCTGTACAGGTGCAGATCGTACACCTCTCATAATGGCAGGTGAGGAACTACTGCTGCAGATGATCTATACGTAGATGGCCTATTAATAGATCATGATCTGTTCGAAGTGCGAAACCGCCAGCATCAATACGAAGCCCAACGGCTGAAGGAACTGGAATGAAAGCCTACCGCCTACCGCCTTGCAAACCCCGTCGTCCAAACTACGGACAGCCCCGACGACGTTCAATTTTCGATATCTCCTGTCCATTGAGTTCCTTTCTTCGTATTTGCGCAGCACACGTTACATAGGGAAATTGAGCCGTCGCTTCCCCGACCTCTTCCCTTGTTGGTGTTCCTTTCGTGCCTCTTTTCCGTTCCGTGGTTTTGCAGTACCGAGCCTGGTGCGAAGGAGAAGACGACTCGCAGCGAGCGCTCGGGTCGGTTTTCCACCTCCTTGATCGCCTGCGGATGCTGAAGCCAGACCAACAGACGGTGAGGTTCGAGGTTCTCGTTAGTAGGAGAAGCCGGCACGTGCTCCAACTCTGATTGTGATGGGCATCATTTGCTGTTGTACTCGGCACAGATGGACACGGTATACCGGTATTAAAACCGGCGAAACCGGTTGGCAGAGACGTTAAGTAAAATGAGGACCATGGATCAAGCATATCATACGACCTCTGTTGTAGTTGGATGACGCGGGGCGAAACCGAACACCGATCGCTGCCTCCTCCTCCCGACGTTCAACGTCGACACGATGGTTCGATGAAGGGGTTGCTGTGCTTCGGATTATAGTACACGATGTCATGTTGACGCGGCGCGGGTCTCTCTTCGGGGGACCCCCATTTTCAAATTGTGCATGTGATCGAAAACGAGGGATCGAAAGAACGGGTTGTGATGAACAAAAATAATGCGATCTACCAGTACAGTACCAGGTAGTAAGCACGCCTCCAATGAGGTTTCCAGAGGCGAAAAATGCCGCCCGAAACGGTTGCTCGTTTTTTGTTTTTGTTTTTCGTTGTACCTGTAGCCTGTAGCACAAAAACTCAATTCCATATCACTCCTTTAGCGCTATAACCGTGTGTCGATGGATTCCTTCCACACGTTGAACCGATCGAGATCCTCCTTTCATGATCTACGGTAGGTCTAGCGGGCAAGAAAATAATGTGAATTTGGTATGATCTTGCAAGATCTAGATCGTTTTTTTTTCGGGGTGAGATCTGTACGGCACGGCTCTTACGCGCATGCTCGCCGAATGGGATCTGTACATGATAGGTACGACTCTTGCTGCACAACATCTGATAGCGGCAAACTTAAAGGGATCTATTGTAGATGATCTGATGTAGATGGTGATAAGTCCGATGTGTGTGCCCTTCCTTATCATTGGCGCCTGGAGCGTGAAAAAAAGCAAGTATGCGTGCAATTGCCGCTTGTAGTTGCCTCATTTGGCGTGAGGTTGGGGGTGGGGACCGTCTGTCATTTGGTGCATTTTGTTTTTTCAAGTAGCACCGTCATCATCGTCCATATCAGCTTCGCCCCAAACCCGCCTCACACGCGGTTCTTAGTAGGATGCAGCTCACCCTTCGTGCGACTCGCCCAACACCTCACGGCGCTTCGCGCTTGGTGCAAACAATGTCTTGCATGGTCGGTGGAAACCCAACGTGCTCCGTCCCGGCATTGTAGGGATGCGAGCGTCTATGATCATACGACTACGACCATGCACAACATGAGTACATCCCCCCCCTCCCCTCCCTCCCGTCTCCTCTCCTCCCCTCCCCTCCCGCCCCCCCCTCGATCCCCCGTCCCCCTATATTACTAGTGGCATGCATGCGCGCGTTGATCGGATCTTGAACTCCCTTTTACCGCCATGCTCTTGGTTGTTCCCGCACAAGGACAACGGTGTGCACCTCGGGGGCCTGGAGCACCTTCCGGGCTGTCGCACGCTTCTAATCCGCAAACACACTGCGGAGGTGGAGCGGGTGATGCGACTCTGGCGCGCCCTCGTGCAACAGATGAGAGGCCAGGTATAAATAAATTTGAAACAAAACCGCGGGCATTGATTCGATAAGAAGGAAGGATCACGAGACGGGTTTTTCAAGGGAGGTAGAAGGAAAAAGCGCGAATCGATATAATATACAAAGGATTGCGAGACGGTTTTTTCACTGAGTGCCTTCGAGTTTTTTTTTGTCTTTGTGTGGTGTTTCGTTTTTGTTTTTTTTCCTTGTTGGTGTGATTATCGGTTCATTCGAAAGTTGTTTTTTGAGACCTTTCGCCACCAAACCCAAAAACAAGGTACGTATGCTATAATTTATATTCGCGAGATTCAAGGTCCCCCTTTCTTTTGCGCACGTCTCAGCCGACTGAAACCAGCCAATTTTGTATCCTGACCCCCTGGAGCTTCTCGATAGCATATGTAAATAAATTATACGAGTGATGAAGTACACGGTTGTGGCCATCAAAAGTTTGCTTATTATTTTACATGTCCAAGTACGCAAATACAGCGGCGACTCGTACGTATCTACAGCAGTAACGTCAGCCGTGGTTGTGTGTTTTCGTCTTGTCTCTGTCGCCCGGCCCGGAGCGTCATGATGTACCAGGAAGGACCATACGTACTACCCACCCAGAGGTGCACAACAAAAAGACAGAACCCGTAAGAAAGTCGAAAATGAAAAAAATAAACCATTGTGGTGATTTTTTTGGACGAAATGACGAAAATGCGATTCGTTGTTTTAAAGAGATGGTTTTCCTTGGTGTTAGAACACCCCCCTCCCTGTGTGGGTCTCGAAAATAGGTACGTACTTCGTATATAGTAGGGTATCGGATTTTTGTTTTACACGTACCCCTGATCCACCGCCCCGGGTTCCCTCCCACACCTCGCCGGTGAAATGGCAGGTCTCTCGCGTCGAAGAATTTCTCGCCGAAGCGTGGCAGTCGTTCCGCTCTGAGTCGCGCGCTCGGCCAGCCCTGCCGTCGCCGTCGCTGCCGCTAGCGGTGATACAACGGTCTCCGGGCCAGCAGCAGCAGCAGCAGTCCTCGTCAGGGCCGCGTTCGCAGCACCCCAACGCCGGGAGTTTCATGGCGCCTCCCGCCCCCCCAGCCGAGGTGTCGGAGCCGCCGCCTTCGGTCAAAGCTGTCGCGCCGCACGCGCGTGGTGGTGGTGGTGGTGGTGGTGGCTCAGAAGGAGTTCCACCGAGAGTGGAGGCGGCTTCGGCGGCGGTGGTGGTGGAAAGCGTCGCGGTCGTGGGCGCTGCTGAATACCTGCAGTGGCTCGGAGACATGTCGAACATGTTGGTGCACGAGCAGTGGCGAAAGGAGGTGAGACGGTGTGTGCGCGTGTGTGTGTGTTTCTGTTTGTTGCCTCGGCACCGCGCCGATTGTAAGGACGGGGAGACAATAGGGAGGTTGCTGCTGTATATATAGAGATATCTTAGCGTTCAGAGGGGTTGCTATGTGCAGCAGACGGGTCCCAGTGACACTTTTTTTTGTATATTCGAGCTCGCTATCATTGACGCTCACACGGGGGGGGTCGCCAACGGAGCGGGATGCGAGAGGCGGAGGTACCCCCCCCCCCCCCGCCCCCCCTCGCTCCCCGCGCCGAGCCCCGCCCGCCCCGCCCTAGAACCGTGCACGTATGCCCAACCACAAACAAATCACAGCAGTACTCGTAGCAGTGCCGTAGAGGTGGTAGACATTTTCACATTGCCTGCTGCTCGTGTGGCTGCCGGGAAACACCCTCTCTGGAGTGTCAGAGATGCACCGTAACCCACTGAGCTATGTATGTAGCAGTCAGTGCTCATGGTGTAGCAGGTATATATCCTACAGGCTGGTTGGTTCAAGCTGAATTCCATAAAAACAAAAAGAAGTGTCGAAAGTTCACGCCGCTTTCTTGGCCCCCACAATCGCCTTCAAACTCGACGATATTTACTTATGATCGAGACACACGAAGCAATCAGCGCACACATCTCCCCGTTCCCTCCCCTCCAACCCCCCCTCCTCTCCATACGACTATGACCATGCACGACATAAGTACACCCCCTCCCCTCCTTACCCCTCCCCTCCCTCTCTTTTTCGCGACCCTCGCCGTCTCGCCGGGCGCACCCCCCCCCCCCTCACGACCAGGAGCTCTTATCGCGCGTTGACTTCGGACCGGAGGCGTCCTCAGATCGAGTGAGGGCGCACGTGCAAGCCCGGTGGTCCTCGCGGTCCTCGGACAGCTTTTTGGACCGAGCGCTGATCGAGACGGCCCTGACCGCCGCTCAAGTTCCGCCCGCCCTGAAGGCTCGATGATGGTTGCACCCCTCGTACAGATGATCGATTGGATTGATGCCTCTGTATGCACTTCATGGTCTAGGCCTTCCAGGACAGATATGTTCCCGATCTGTATGATCTACAGCAGTACAGGACACCCAATAAGAAACAGGAAAGCTGGTCCAGGCTGGGTTTCTTTTTTCGAGAGAGGGTGTTTTTTACACTAATTCCAAGATAATGACTCTCTTTTTTTATCATTTTCCTCTAAAAGTTTCAGCCTGGCTTTCTTAATAGCCTGTTTTTTTTTTTTAGGCGTGCTTTTGCTGTATAGCTCCTGTTGCCTGCCGCGTGGAAGCCGAATACTCTGCGTAATCTACTGCTGCACGGCAGGTTTTTTCCTTTGGTGGACCTGTAATATCCAGATCCTGCCCTAAATATCATAACGGCAGGTGAAAGGATCTAGATCATCTAGATCATGATCTATCTGTTCGACTTGTTGCGTAGTTTTGCTTTCTCGCGCCGGGTTATTTCTCGTCAGGGTGTTGTTCCTCCTCTTCTTTTTTGTTGGAGCCACTTACGGTAAATAAGCACCACCCTCCGGGTGCTTGGTATACTTGTATATATATTCGGCCCTTACCGCCGCCCAAGTTTAACGAACTCTCTTAAGGCTCGGTGACATTTTGTTTTGCGCACAGCGGAGGAGGAGGAGGAGGAGGCTTTTTTTCTTGTCAGGGTGTCGGGGGGTGGGTGGTGTTCCTCTCCTCCTTTTGAAAAACAAAGGCGTGGAAATTGGCGACGGGGTAGTCGGCGCCTCAGGGGAGAGCTTCGAGAGCGCCCGCCAACACGCAGGGGGGGGGGGGTGAACTTGACTGGTCGACCTCGCTACGTAGCCTTCTAAGCCCAACGGATCTAATCCCAACGGATCTAAGCCCAACGGACCCTTTTCATTGGGAAAACCTGTTTGATATATAAACGTTCCTGGACACGCGATCACACGTTTCTCGGGGTTGCTGGTGCTGTGTGTGCGCACCGTGAATCCCCCCGGCGGCCGCGCGCTTGGTGTATATGGTGCAAACAAGATACGTACAGCATGCAGCATAGCCTACCGGGTGTTGGGTGCGTACAGCAGTAGTAGTAGTGGTCCCTCTACAGCGCCGACTGTCCGCTATATGTAGAGTACCTGTGAAGTCGCTTGACATTGGATTGGAGTGACCAGTGTTTGCAGTGTGCGCAGTAGTAGGTAGTGCCGGTTTGCCGCTATCGTCCCTCTATAGTGCTGGTTGAGTAGTGCCGGCTGCCCGCTGTGTAGTGTATAGTGTCTCCTGTGAAATCGCTTGACACGGATGGGTGTACTATTAATAACCAGTGTGGCAAGTGTGCAGAGCAGTGCCTTTTTTTCTGCTACGTACAGTACATATATTAGTGACGGTATTTTCGACTGGCGCATACCGGCACTATAGCGGGTCCATTTGCTGCAATATACATGTAAGGAGCTGCAAGACACAAACAACACGCGCATCATGCCTATACGTACGTACTTGGTCAGTAATGCCGCAAGCCCTTCTTCCTGTGTTACGGAGGAACAGCATGCAGTAATCAAAGAACCACAAAATTACGGTTGTATACACATATAGGGGGATAACCCTGGGTTCTTGGGGGTCCTTTGTAGGTTCTGTTACGGTAACTATGCATGCCCCACCCCGTAGTAGACGCTTTTGACAAGACACGTGCTACGATAGAGGTGAAGGGTATACCTTTTTTTGGCTGAAACGTTTCCTGAGTGACGGGGTTAGTCAGAACTGAAAAAGTATCCCACACTAATTCCAAGTAATTTGTCCCCAAACATGTGGGACCAGTTCTTAAAGGGGTTATAACCCAAACGCGACGGAATTTCAATTTCGTGTTTTTGTTTTTGTTTCGTTTTTTTCGTTTTCGTATATATTTAGTCCGCTTGGGTTTTGTGCATCGGGTATCATAGCACTTTTATGTACCTCCATTTTTTTTACTTACTATTAGTATAGAGCTCCTCAAGTGCCCACTCTCAGGTGCACCTCTCTCGTAGCATGCGTCAAGAGCGCACTTAGGTGCCGTTTTCTATATCTTGAGTCAGGGTCGTCGGCATGCTGCTCTCTATATCGTCGACGCTACGACCGAAAAAAACCCAACGACGACGCAAACGTGCCACTCCTCTTTGTCACGTGTGGCCCCAGCACCGTTGGCTTGCCGTGTATGAGCTTCGAACGGAGGAGGAGGAAGAGGAGGCGGAGGAGGAGGAGGAGGAGGAGGAGGAGGAGGAGGCGAACTCGTACAAATGTAGGAAGAAACAACGTGTGTTGGTCGGAGAAAACCCGGCGTGCCGCACGATGGTGGTGGACACGCGTACGAGTAGACCTGTCGAGTAGTAGTTTTTTCTGTCGGTGTGTGTCAGCCGACGGTGCTGTGTGCGCGTGCGAGAGCCCATCGAAACGTTTGTTTTCTAGTATTTTGTTTTGCGGTATAAAAAACGTTTTGTGCGCATCACCCGCAGCGGCCAAGCAACCCCTCAAACCGCTCTCCCACTAGACTTCTCAGCAGTACACGAATGTCATCATTAGTCGTGAACCCGTCCAGCAACCGCCCAGCATCTCCGTCCAGCAAGAGCAGGGATAAAAAATCCTCGACCGTCTACTCATCCGTCAGGCCAACCAAAGAGGACCTCATTGATGACCTCATCACGAAATTTTATCACGAAGAGAATCCCCCTTATCTTCCCTCAAGGTTCGGGGAGCGAAAAACAGCTTGGCTCTCGCCATCGGGCGGCAGGAGCAAGAGACCGGAGATACAGACCAAAGACACAGCCGAAACAGATGGCGATGATTCTCTCTAGCACTGAAAAAATATTGCTCATAAAAAAATATGAGAGGCAAAGGGCGCGAACCAAAGCAGATCATGATGATCATGATGTATTTTGGGACCTCCATCATGAACTTATAACAACTGAAAACAGATGCTCTTACACGTGTAAATTGGTCATCAAACGTGATGGGAGGCAAAATCAGTCCACAAAACCGCGAGCAGATGATGTCTTTGCAAACTCCCACCATGAGTTTTCCCCAGATCCCCTCCCCACCCCACCCTATCATACCTCCCCCCCCCCCCCGCTGCTCCGTCTCGAAAGGGATGCGTGCGTCAACGGTCAAATGGACCACGCAAGCAACAACTGAGTACGCCCCACCCTACCCTACCCTCCCCCTGCCAGTCCCGGGGGTCCGTCATAACAAATAAAACGTGTCCCCAAGAAAAAGAAAAAAGAGCAAAATAAAAAGAAGAGGTGCGCTATCTGGTGCTTGGTTTCGCCGCCTTCTCCATGAGCTTCGGGATGTCGCCCGAGAACACCTTGTCCATCTCGTGCACCAGGCTCTTATCCAGGCTCTTGAACTTCGAAATGTCCTTGATTTCCCGCAGAGATCGTCGGAACTTCTCCACTTCCCGAGCATTTTCCAAGTGTTTCAAGCGGGTGCCGAACAAAAGGAGGGGGGTGGGTTGGGGGGGGGGGGGGGGGGGGGACTTCATACTCATGCATGGCCGTAGTCGTATGACCATAGACCCTCGCATGGGGGGGGGGGCGCGATGTGCGAAACAAAAAGAGGGGCAGGGGTGAGGGGACAGGGGGAATCAGGCCCCAAAGCACCTGCTGTGAAGCGAGCGACGTCGATGTTGATTCATATATAGCGAGGCGAAGAGGTCAAGAAAAAATAGCGCATCATCACAAGGGCAGCGTCTATCTGGACACAAACACGCGACCCAAGAAGAACCCCCCCCCCCCCCCCCCCCCCCCCCCCCCCCCCCCCCCCCCCCCCCCCCCCCCCCCCCCCCCCCAACCCCCCGCCCCCAGTTGGCAAGGACACCTGCGGCAGGATACTACTACGTATCATTAAGAGCGTAGGTTTCCTTTAGATGTCTGTCACGTCTATAATAATAAACACGACAATCTACGAATATCAAAAGAGCGTAGGTTTGCTACTCTATCTACTGTAAACCCTGTCACGTGAAATAAAACACGAGAACTCGACGTCCGGTGCTAATTTCTGTCCCTCCCTGGGTAGACTGTCCATCCCACCCGAGACATGACACAACACGACCGATGGCACAGCAGCGGTTGTCTCCCTCTGGGTCCCCCACCTTCGGGAAGTCTCCTAACGGCAGGGCATAACGCCTGGCACACGCCAGGAACTCCTGGTCTAACCGCCTGATCAGCTTCTCCTGTTGTTGTTACGTGAAAGGGGTTTGGCGGGTCGGCATCGGCGTGGGCACGTGTTTTAGGTCGAATCAGCAGACGAAACAAAACGCTACCTGCATGGTTGCGCCAGGTATCAATCATCAGGTATATAGTGTGTCGTAGCAATGTCGGAAGTTACCCGGTTTTTTTTTTGTATGTCCCGATATCACTCTCCAAAATATCGCCCTAGGCGTAAGACATGAGCGAGAGTGCACGAAAAAAACAAAAAAAGAGAAAACGACCTACATACCACTCCTTCCCAAGGTCAAAATGAGAAAACAAACCCGAATAATTGCAAGAGTTCTGGACAAACCTGCTATTAATAGTAAAAAAAAAACGTCTCTTTTTAGAAATACAGTATGCTGACTTGGTTTTAGTATACTCCCCCTCCCGTGTATACTGGGACTCCAAAAAATAAAGCGGTTGCTGCGTGGTTTATTTTGTATTCGAATACCCCTGGACATGGGGGGGAAACTAAATACCCAAGCGAAAAAAAAAACGGTCATTTTTCTATTCGCAGCCAAACCTTGACCCGCCGGGGGGGGGGGGTTCCCTCTGCTGTTAAGATGCCTTTTCATCTGTGAGTCGTACCCTCGACTCGTGAAGTGAACTATGAGGACCAGCCCGACCGACCGGCATCTCAACACCGACGATAAAAACGGGTCGTCTCAACGTTCACGGACCAGTCGGCACAGCCGACACCACAAAACCACAGCACCGAATCACGTTCCAAAGTTTTGGCGAGACATACTTCGTATACAAATAAAACCCGCGCAGCAAACTCCCGCCAGGCAAGCCAACAACACCATCCCCATAAAACGTATTACATATGCATATGTCGCCGCCCCATCTCCTCCTCTCCCCCCTCTCCCCCCCCCCCCCCCCCCCAACTCCTGGAAACCCTCACAGAGTTTGGGGAAGAAAGTGCTATGATATAGCAAAAATTATCTGCGTCAATCGAGTCCCTAGCGCGAACAATAATAAAGCAAGCGCCACCCCCCCTCCCCGCGCGCGCGTGTGCGCACCTGTTTCTCCTGCTTGCCCATCATGTACGGCATCTGCTTGCGGAGGTAGTGTATGATGTAGGCGTGGACCTTGACGCTTCTGGCCCTCTTCACGAGCTCGTTGATGCGCCGCACCACCGCGTTCTCCGGCAGCAGCATCAGCTCCTCCAGGAGGTCGCTCTTTTCTTTCTGCTCCGGCCGCACCCCACCCAACCGTACCGCACAACACGTTCGTTCGATATCAGACATGCTATACGCATTGGTATGCTAATAGAATAAAAATAAAGCAATCGTACGTACATTCGTTCGGTATCATATATTATACGCATTGGTATGACAACAAAATAAAAACAAAGCACCGTACGTACGTGCATTCGTTCGATAGCAGATATTATTTAAAAAAATTAAAAAAAAACAACAGCTGTGAGCTCGAGGATTTCGTCATTATACGGTATGATGATAAAAAAAAATAAGGAATAAAAAACAGTTCGATTCGAGTCGACGGGGGAAGAAAGTGCCGAACCCTTCCGCGACAAAAAAAATGCAAGGCACGTTCGGGAGGAGGGGGGGAAGGGGGGAAGAAGAGGCCCCTACTATGTGACCCCCGGGTCGGAGTTACGTCTACAGTAGGGAGAAGGAGGGGTTATGGGATATACATATAATACGGGTATGTTTACGGAGAAGCCAGCTGAAGAACACGCGAGACCCCGACATGTTTTAGAACGCTTGCTCGCGATCTTAATCTTGAACGTTGAACAAAAAGAGAAAAAAAAAGGGCCATATATAGGCCAGTTTGATTGAACTCGCAGCAGACTGGAACGTTCACTGGCAGTCGAGATAGCGCCCACAGCTCCCCACAAAAACAGCAAAAGAGAGGGGGGGGGGGACGCTAACGACACCGCCCCCGTTCCCCCCCAACCAAAACACAAAAAAAGGAAAAAGGAGAAATAACAAGCACAAAAGTACCAAAACAAAAGGAGCACAAAAGTACGAAACATACAAGGAACCCAGAAAAAACAACAATACAACAATACCAGGAGCACAAAAAATAAACATTAATAACAAATGCAAGGAGCACGAAAACAAAAAATACAAAAATAACACCAAACTACAAAAACACAAAAGCACAAAACGACCAAAACACACACATAAACCATAACACCCAAAAACACAATGTTACACCCCCTCCCCCCCACATAGTGCACACGTACACACACGTGTCCACACACACCTCGAGAAGAAACCTGTTTTCGAAGTTGCTCAACGGAGCCTCCCAGAAGGAGCCGATGTACACCCTGCACACCTCCGGGGTTTGCATCACCTTTCCCAGAGACCACATCAGGGCGCCGTACACGCGCATGAGCTGCTGCGTGTCGATCGTGTCCGCCTTGTTAAGGAGCACTCTTTTTTTGCATTTTTTGTTTTTGTTTTTTCCCGGCGAAAAATCGCCAAAAACACGAAAAAGAACGGACAAGGCAAAGTACCAGGCAAAAGGTAACGGATGTTCGTATCATTAGTACGGTATATAGGATAGTGCATTGCGTACAAAGCTATATTGGATGTACGCCTGCTTTGAACTTATGGCATCGCCCACCTACCCTACTATTAATAATATCATAACTGTGCGCGCTCTATACGCTATACAAGTGTACATAAGCCAAAGCGCGGTCCACATTTTCTACCATCGCTTTCTGTACCCCCGCCGGTTGACAACAAAAACAACCGAGGCATTCGCTCACATCATCCCATCCTATCCCATCCCATCCCATCCTATCCATCTGGTCCCATCCCATCCGGTCCCATCCCATCCCATCCCATCCCATCCCATCCCATCCCATCCCATCCCATCCCATCCCATCCCATCCCATCCCATCCCATCCGTCCTCTCCCATCCCATCCCATCCCATCCCATCCCATCCCATCCCTGGGCCGCGTGTCATCGCAACCTTACAGGCAGCTTGAATACGAAGAAACAAAACAAAACAAAACCATAAAAAAGCGAAGACCAACCCCTTCCAAACCCCAACCCACAAAAAAAATCGAACAAAAGTTGTCCATCCGCAGCACAACCAATATCAACCTATAAGAAAACGTAAATACCAGGGTAATAGTATACGAAGCATGTACTTCCAAGTACCGTATGAAACTACGTACAGACAGAGACCAACCTCATTTTGTCGTGGTGGGGCTTGAGGGTGTCGATGACCATCTTCAGCTCGTCGGAGATGTCCAGCTTGTGGGCGTCGAACATCACCACGATCAAATCCGCCCTGTGCCATCATCATCATCGTCGTCGTCGTCATTGCGGCCGCCGCCGCCCGTCCAAAAAAAGCAGCGATAAAAAAAAGGGGGAGGGGAGTGCGGGGAAAGAGCAACGCCAGCGGTTTTGTTTCTGAAAAACAAAACATTGGACAAAATCGAAACAGCGAGCCTGCCTCTGTCGCGTGCAAGCGCTACAAAAACGCACGCGCGGGGGGGGGGGGGGGGGTACTCGTTGTCGTTGGCACGCCGATAGTTGTATTTGACCATAGACCCTCGCATAAGCGGGCGGGGAGGGGGGGGGGGCGTGCCTCTTGCTGTAGGCACGGGTACAGGGCCGTTCTACCCAAACACACACACGGCTCAGAGCGGCCGGCGGTCATTCAAAACCACACCAGGAGGAGCGGTATTTCATGTTTCACAATTTACATTTCACATTTCATATAGCAAGAGTTGCACAGACTAATACAGCACCGCAGCAGCAGCAGCAGCAGCAGCAGCAAAGTTCGCTCGTCCACGCTCCTGCGGTCCCTCATGGACCACCCTCGAAGGGGGGCGATCGGGCTCAACTGCCCGGGCGGCCTGCGGCGCTTCTCCTCGTTTTCGCCGCCATTTTCGTTTTTGGTGTTGCTCGGTTACGGTTCGGTTTCCGTTACGGTTTTCATTTTGATTTTTGAGTCTTCGTCTTCGTTTTAGTCTTCGGTTTTGTTTCCGTGCTCGTGTTCGTTTTCGTTTTCGTTTCGTTTTCGTTTTCGTTTTCGTTTTCGTTTCCACTTTCGTCCAAATTCATCGTTTCCGCTTTTCGTCTTCGTTTTTGTTTTTACTTTCGTGTCTGTTTCTGTTTCCGCTTTCGTCTTCGTCTTCGCATGAAATTTCGTTTTCGTTCTCGGTCTCGTTCTTATTTCATGTTAGGTTCGTTTTCGTACGTATCGCGTATGCGCCAAATACAGTATTCCATTCTACGCTCACCTCTCCGCAAACCACGAAATGACAGCGGCGAAGTCGTAGTCTCGGCCGATGCGCTGCTTCTCGCCCGACAGCACGCCTGACTCGTATCATAACATCATCGTACGTACAGGAGAATAAAAAAAGGGCGCGGCGGGGGCGGCGGGGGCGGGGGGCACCACCAAAAAGCGGCGCAACAGACGTTCGTTCGTAGCGTTCAGAAGCGGCGCAAATTTCCACAAGGGTCACGGAAAAGCGGCACAACAGACGTCTGAAGCGTTAAAAAAACGGCGCAATAGCCACAAGGGTCACGGGGAAAGGAGGCGAGAGTCGGACACCACTGGTAAGCACCTGGTGCGTGAATCTGGTAAAGAGCTGTACTCAAACTCCCTCGTTTCTTCCTCGCAGGTTGAAGGGGTTGGAGTTGGCGGGAAAAACAGACAAATGGAAAATATACCGGTACGTAGCGGCCGGCGCGCACCGAGCGCGAAAGAAACCGGCGGCAGCACGTATTCAGACCCTCCCCCCTCCCCCCCTTCCCTTGCCAGCAAAGGCCATATAAACGCCCCTTTTTTCCCTACTGAAAAACCTCACTTCCAGTCAGCCCCCCCCCCTGCGCCTTTCGTAAGCGAGACAAGGCCGCCCCAACGCCTATTTCTCTACTGCAAAACCTTCAAAATCTAAGCCGCCGGCGAGGCAAGCAGGCAGGCAGGCAGGCAGGCAGACAGACAGGCAGACAAGCAGACCTCTGTCTCTAACTACTAAACCTTGGCATTTAGAAGCCGCCGGCGAGGCAGCCAGGCAAAGCGAGGCGCACAGCACGAAACACAGGCAAAAAATCTCTAAAGCTTGAGCCATCCGTTCCGCACGGGGGTGTGGGTCACTTCACACCAAGCGCCATTTCACCTCCGACAGATCCATCAATGCCCATCTCATGATCTAGATCATGAGATGGGCAAAGAATAGTCCCGATCTGTGTGATCTAGCTCATCTTTGCCGCGTGGGAGAGTGGTATAGGACCTGCATAAACCTACAGTATAGGACCTGCATAAAATGTACCAGTCGTGTACAAATCCTGCACAACGTTTATCATTTTTACGGTAGGTGAGGGTCTACATGATCTACAGTACAGTAGATGATCTACCTGTAGATGATCTACCGTATCTGTAGATCATATACATATATCCAACGCGTGTGCGCATATGCAACACAGACGGGCTGGAATGGAGCCGTATGACAAGCCTATGATAGCCTAGCCACGAGCCCCATCCCGGGGTTCGGCCGGGCTCGAGCGCACG